>JAQGDQ010000045.1:600000-907500 GCA_030141605.1 Tubiluchus corallicola | reverse complement strand
GGATTTTGTTTTCATTTCTTTGTAGTTGTACCTTGATTGCTAGCCAACATGTTTCACACCAACAGGAAGCTTTGATTTGTCGTCCTCCATTTTAAATTACACACCAAAATTGCTGAAAAGCAACGACGAGCACTGTTGATCCTCGTTTTCTTCAAGGGTTTGTTTAAGAGTTCTATGACATGAGCAGCATCTTAAATGATTATTATCACAATGAAAGATTATAACTTGTTAGCATTGTTGTTACTCTTATCAGCATCACCGTTGTTGTCGTGATCAACATTGTCGTCGTTGCCGTCATTGTCGTCATCATCATCGTTATTATCATCATCATCATCATCATTATTTTAACACACGTAGAAATTATCATCATGGTCATCATACTTTTTATTTTATCACTTTGGTCTGGGCGTTATGTATATTATGAAGATTACCAATTTCTGTGTATATCTTTCAGAAAATTATGTTTATATAACTACATTTAACTTCTTGTGGTTTACAGATTTTAAAAGCTTTAGAGTTGCATCTTCGAAACAGCGTTGGGTCCCTGATGAGAGGACTGTGTTGCATATTAGGGCACTAAATAGAAAAATCTACATAGTAGTGATTAAGACATTACTTATTTCCATTCAGTTTCTACAGTCTAACCCTCCTAATTATACGAACACGGTCACTTCACTGACACACTCGTTAATTTGTCCGCAGATTGATTAATTATTTACCCGATTAGCATAATTAATTCGCCATTTGCTGCAGCAAGCCAGCCAGCGATGTGGCTAATAAACCGTGCCCTATTATAGACCGCTATGAGGAAAGTCGTGCAAATTCATATTTTATTGCTATTACGACGACCGTTTATAATTCCCAAACTGTCAAGCGACTTGGTTTCAAAAATTGTCAGATTCTCACGAAAATGTGAGAAGACGTATTTGCTGTCATTTGTAATTTTTCCGCTTTCCTGTGCTCTTTGAGGTCACGAACACGTCACAATGCAAGGAATTTTTACTGATGTTGCAAAAATAACATCTTACGGTCTACTTTATTTTGTGGTACTGTAGTGCATGATCACGCGGTCAAGGTTCATGAGTTACATAATTAAGCGTTAAAATCATCCATCTTGACAGTGTTATGCATGTCAAAACACATTTATCCTAATTTATGCATGTTTGTAAACTGAAGACTTTATTTTAGATGACAAAAATAAACTGCTGCGCTTAAAAAGTTAAAACGACTTCCCCAGTCGTTTGTTCTAGACTAAGTGGTTCACAGACTCACAGTATATTATAGAAAGAGAGTTGCTCTCATCAGAAGTAAACGTGCAACGTCAGTAATACTGTAAAGTTGTAAAAACCCAACTGACAAACTTTCTTTTGCAATTTGTTTCGAGTTAAACCTTATTTGCCCGCGGCTAAAATCGTAGATACGTTTATTATGTAAACCTAGATGCTTTACTAGATTAATATATACAATGGTATTAGTTTTTGATGCATTTTATAAAAATGTGCCAACTTTTTAGTTCATAAATGCATACTTATTAATATCTACGTGCTATAGGAAAAATTTCGCTTCCAAATTTTTTTTGATGTTCTGTTTGAAGCCGTATTCAATTGTGCACATTTATACGTTTTTCGTAAATTTAAATAATTATTTTTGGTCCTTTTTGGCTCTTTTAATATTTCTATTTTTATGCTACACCGTTTAAAGGTTCCGCACCAACTTTGCTATTTTTCCGCTCTTTGGAAACAGTGAAAGGATAATAGAGAAAGCCCAGGATGATTTTCCCACAATTATTTTCATTTATAGTCACTGACCGTGTTATACATCTGCTGATCACTCAATAAGAACTTTTAGCTTTAAAATATCGATTTTATGGTTTCGTTCCATGAAGCGCTCGAGTTTGTTTCTTTGGAATTACCGACAAGCGTCAGGATTTCCAAATAAAAAGGATAGATTTGCTGAAAAAATTGCACGCTGCAGCTTGAAGTCAAGACTATCACTCTATTAAAGTCAATGGTTGCCAACTAGTAGGCCATATGGACCATGGACCATGTGGTACTTTGCAAGTCGAAGGTATTTTGCTTAGCCTAATAAAAGAATCTTTGTTTTTTCTTTTTCATCTTTTTTTGGATATTTCAATGAAAAATGAATGTCAATGAAAAAAAAGTGATATAAAAACAATTATTCCAGTATATGCCGTTGACTATATGCCGTTGACTATAGTGGGCCATGATTTTTTCTTCCGAAAGCTAAGTAGACCGTGAATCACAAAAGGTTGGAAACCACTGGTTTTGGTCTAGTGAGAAGGTAGGAATGAAGTAAATGAATGAATGAATGAATGAATGAATGAATGAATGAATGAATGAATGAATGAATGAATGAGTGACTGGATGATTGAACTAACGAACGAACAAGTAAGCGAGTGAGTGAAGGAAAGAAAAGAACAAAGCAAGAAAGGAAGAAAAGAAGGAATTAGCCACATTGAAGCTATCGATGCATTCACCCAGAAAGTTTTTATATCTCATCAAGGGGCGGAATACTCTGATTTCATTTAGGCCAGTATTACTAATTATCACGAATTAGAGTTCGCAGCTAGGGATGTTCGATGCCAGGAATGGCAGATGTCTAGTAACTGTAAGAACACTCCAGACATTATTACATCTACTGTTCCTACTCTACAGTTTACAGTTGAAGTAATTTTGTCGAAATGTATTTGTGTGGAATAGCCGAGTCGCATGAACAATGGAAACGAGTTAAGTGGGAGTAAATGGGGCGGGGTTTGTAATATAGCCTATACAGGCCGGTTCACGATCAGCTAGCCTATACCAAATTAAAAACATATTAAACCTCTAATTTAGTTGTGGTAAATATTTACTGCAAATGTTTCATTTAATTTTTAAAGATCCAATTATGTTCTACGTGTGAACGAATTAATACTATTGCATTCATAATAAAGCAAACAGCAATTTACATAAAACTAATGTTTATTAATCAGTCCTGACGCGTTTCGAGCCTTGGCACATTGTCAAAGGTAATTTTCTTCGTACAAACAATCATTGTAGTTTGTGTGAAAAAAATACAATGGCTCGTACGAAGAAAATTACTTTTTACAATGTACCTAGGTGCGAAACGCGTCAGGATTGGTTAATAAACATCAGTTTTATATGAATTGCTGTTTGCTTTTTATTATTTACTTTCCTAGAAGTATTTTGGCTACAATTATCTGCTATCGACGATAATATTATAGACAATGTTGTACACTCATGTTGAGGTGTGTTACTTCTATGCCTGTCAATTCAGAATCATAAGCGTAAAATTCACTATGTCATGTACATAGGCAAGCGCGCTTTTCTCACGGTACATACAAGCATACTGTGCTCGATTAATTAAATTACAATGAATATTTTATGTTTAACGCATTCACTGTCCATATTATCAATGTACAATATTATTATGGCTATAGATGCTCATCACAACGATTTTTTATGCATGTTGTAATATAGAAATGGCGGATTTCGGTGGCGCACCCGAGTTTTCGTATTTTGGTTTTTTAATGCAAATAACTAGCAATAATTGCATGAAAAATAATTAAAATTATTATTGCTACATGAGCAACTTAGCCCATTTGTCAAACACTAATGGATTATTTCTTTACACTCTACAGGCCTATGGTATTTTTTGTACGAAACTCTAGCTCAAATGATTAAAAATGATTATTCTAAAATAGTTAGTCTTGTAATATACCGCTTTCCATTGAGAATATGGTTACGACCATTTTAAAATAAAGACGTGTTAGGTGAAAATCTAAAATCTATGCAAAACTGGGAGCGAGCCTATGACTCATGGGCCCTTGTCTGTAATAGGCCACTTGCACGGGTCGCCATTTGTAGCTGGTTATTCTGGTGTGACTCCACGTAGTATAAATAATATACAAATGCGTCGATGAAATATATAATGCTAGTGGATCTCAGAGATGGGTCAAGTTCTGTCTAGGACACGGAGTCTGTGAATCTCACGCATGACGCATAAAAGGTCAGCCATTGGGATCCGCTTCTAGTTCTGTTTTCGAGATATAACTTCTGAAGCACAATTATGATAATTTATTCTGCAACAATACAATTAACATTAAGATCTTTGCAATAGCAAAAACAGAAAAAAATATAAATGATAATTAAACAATGTCATGTAAACAAAAAAATTACTACATATCGCATATACATAAATAAAAGTACAATAAAACCTTCATTTACAAATTAACTTTGTATGTAGGTGTTCATACATAGCTGATTTGTTCAATAATGATATATTTAAATAAAAATAAACTATCACTGTTGAAAATTTCACGTATCAGTGCATACTTACTTTGTAAGATATTTCAGTTACGTGTGCATAAGACTTTACCTGACATGCAACCAGAAGTAACCACTTTTTTGCTTTTTTGCGAACAATTTAAATTTCCTGCGAATTTTTTTTAATACAGGTCGGTAGTAACACACATGAGACAGTAAATTCTGTATTGCCCTATAGAGACGCAAGCTTTAAGACTGCCGCAATCACTTCGTATCCCCCAAGAGATAATTACTGTACATTAAATCTTCATACTGGATAAATATTCCAACTAATCACAGTGTACTTAATCATGTTGATTCTAGAGACTACTGGCATTACACGGAATGGAAAGTTCCTGCTGTCAGTCGAGCTGAGCTCAGTGACAATTTATATTAGATCAGCACAAACTAAAGTCTATATTTTCCAAGGAAAAGAGGCAGATTGTTTGAACATTTAAATGGAATGCTCTAGCTCAGCGGAAATAAGATTGATTAATTTTTTTCTTGAATGCGTCTTCCGAGTTTATATAATTTCGTATTTCGCAGTTGGCAACTCAAGAAATGTTGCATCTTCTCTTGTTTTACATACATTACAAACAATTGCCCTCTCTGGTGCACCTTCAAATAGCAGTATGGCGTTTTACGACGAATATGTGTAGTATAGTTTGTCAGAACTCTCATTTCAGGTTTGAAAAACAGTTTATCTAGCTTTTTGTGAATTAGTTATTCAGCTGCACTGTAGTTTTTTTTACCATACTTTTGTTTCCAACACGTTTTAACTATGCCCACCATGCATACGATTTATACAAAATGGGCCAACAATTTAGATCTCACAGTTAACTTCTCTGAGATTGAATTATTCGCATTTTGCTTGCCTCGACACAACAAAAATTGAAAGGGTATTGATCTACAATACCGAACTTGATTCTAGTGAGGTTTTTCATGTGCCGAAATTTAGCCTAAACTCGAATGTGACATACACCATCCAAAAGCAACTTCATCCATCGCCTTCGAATTTTTTAACGTAACTGCGTGCAAATAGGACAAACCGATGTGACATTGGTTGGTCTATAACGAACTACAAATGCAGGTTTGCGAAGCTTAGCGTAGTCCACAGTATCAATATTATTGTTTCCGCGAATAAACCTTTTTGAGTTTCCAAACACTTGCATGTGGATATTACAATGATGCCGTTTCAGTGATATATTTAAACTTACAATTATAAGTTTTCACATATCCGACATTCGGGAAGTGTCGGAACGCTAAATTTCGTGATACAATATAACATGATATGTTTTTTATACATATCGAGTATTCAAGCCTGGTTGCGCTAGTCAACGATGAGGCCTATACCTGTTGATGGAGATTGTAGTGACAGACCTATTGTGCATTAGTACACTATCAAGAGTAATCCACTAAGATGGAACGCAAAAACCAAGTTATAGTTTTGCGTACTATTCTGTTGTTACGTAGTAGGCCTAATGATAAATTTAAAAAAAATCCCACAATCAAAATATGAAGAAAAAACATGACGTTTCAAACTATTATTCCACTTTATCTTTAGGTCTAATGATGTTAGTTGTACTAGCAAAGATTTTTGTCTTAAACTGAAGCCAACCAATGATGTCCTGATTTTCATAGGCGCACACCAATCCAATGGAAGGCCTCTGAAAACCGTGGCCACATTATGAAAAATTAATGTGCAAGTGTAATGTGGGGCATTGCTATTCAAGACCCGAAAAACAACTTGTTGTATACGCGTGCTTTTACTACCGAACTTTCTTAGTGTTTTTTTGGAAGCTGTTATGCTTCAGTTGCGTTTAGATTGCATTTATGCTTGTCATAAGAAATTTTTCTCCCAGTAAATCCGGAATGATGGCATTGCGTAATAGTATGCACACGCTGCTTACTATAAATTTTCAATTCTCATGAAGTTAAGAGGCTGTTTGCATAAATTACGTTGGCGTGTATACAGTGTCGACTCTGATATGGGTGTGTGCCTCGTACGAGACAAAATATAGATCTTAGTGATGATTATGGTTATGGTAATGGTGATGCTATTGCTGTTGCTGTTGCTGGTGCTGTTGTGTTGTTGTTGTTGTTCTTGTTGTTGTTGTTGTTGTTGTTGTTGTTGTTGTTGTTGTTGTTGTTGTTGTTGTTATTGTTGTTGTTGTTGTTCTTGTTGCTGTTGTTGTTGCTGCTGCTGATGATGATGATGAAGTTGTTGCTACTACTACTGCTGTTGATGATGATGATGATGATGATGATGATGATGATGATGATGATGATGATGATGATGATGATGATGATGATGATGATGATGATGATAACGGCGACGACAAAAATAATGATGAACGATTTTTATGGTAAACTATTATGAAGCATGTCTGTGGGCCGTCTTCTAGAGTTATCTTTCCATTCTTCAGTTGCGCGCATTTTTTGGTGAGTGACATTCGCTCTTCAGAGTAAATTGGTTTCTTTTGCACAACGGTTTCTTTTTCTTCTAGCTTCAACTTCTGAATATACAGTAACGTTACTCAATGTATAATGAACCCTGTCGTGGTGCATGCCTGATATGTGATTGCGGTATACATGCTGAATCCTAGCACACATACATAATTAATGCTGAACATTTCAGTGCGCGATTGTCCGAATCTGTGCATGAGCAACATGCGGACATTATATCGCGCCGATCCGCCCCTTGCTCATTGATGCGTGTCCGGCGGCCTAATTGGAAAATGTTTGGTTGCTTGCTGCGCTTGCTTCTTGCTGGAGCCTCTGAATATTAGCTGCTGGACGAACTGCGAGCAGGATTCCTCCCGGCTAGGAAATTATCCCCGTTCGTCTTCACGAACATGTTTGCATCACAGTAATCTGTTTCTAATTCAGCCTAATGTTAAGAAAATGTCGAAATATAGATGAATGCATGTACAAGCAATAACCATGTTCGTCCATTTGGTTCTGTGGACGCTGATTGCAAATAGCAAGGTTACTGTTTCATTATTCTTCTGACAAAAAGTCCAATCAACTCATAAGGGAGTCTGCTGTAATAGCTCGAAGCAGGAGATTAGCTTGACATATTGCTTAGGAACTATAAATTATGCTTGATCAGATTAGATTAGATCAAGATAAAAGAGCCAAACAATATTCACGACTCTACAAAAACACATTAACATGATAAAATTGTATAATACATAAACCTGCTTGATCTCAAAAAATTCTGTGCTTTGCAGCAATATTCATATGTTAAGCAAAATAATAGTAATAGACTTGTTACTAGGGAATCTCAGTCTTATTATGTGCACAAAAACATACATGTTTTTATTTCTATAGTGATAATGACAGTATTTTTTATAGTTTTATAACTACCGAAAATAAATATATGTGTTAAAAACAAAAAGGGGTTATAGTTGATACGTTTACAGAGTAAAATTTAAGGTTCACGGTTAGAGTTGAACTCGGGCTACTCAATCTACTGCTGAATTGCTCGTCTGGCTGGCATATATAGATAGTCCTACTATTAACTGAGAGTGACAACTTTTCTCGTGCAAAGTTAATCGCAAAACAGTTATCATAATTTTTAAACGATATCGGAAATCTCTACTTGCTTAGCAAATCTTTAATCCTAAAATTTTCACACATATAGTTTTTAGTTTTTACACGTATTCTAGAATGTTCTATTTTGATGTTTCACAAAATATAGCTACGTTCACGCATTCTTATAGACCACGGCACGGAAAACAATTTGTAGAAGACAGTTTATGTAAAGATGGTGTTTGCCTATATACATATATATATATATATATCCATATATATGATCACTGAGGAACAGAGAAGACATGAATGAGTTTTGTATACTCATTAAAATCATAAAGAGCATGTTCTTCCACCGCCATATTTTACCCCTTTTCGTTAGTTACTCTGTATGAACCAATTAGGGTGGTATAACGCTTCGTTGAACTGTTTTCCACGAAGTTTGCGTTTCACGCACCCGATTTAGCTTTCATCATTATTAATTTCATGAATAACCCTAACCTTCCCTTAAATTAAGGCGTACCTGTGCATAACGCTTGGTCAACTCACCAACATCAGATCATGTGTAAGAGCTTTGTTCCTTTTTCATTAGTTAAAAGATTAGCTTAATTAGAGCTGCGTAATTAGAATTGAGACTTATTAGTGGTGGCAGGGTTAAGATTGTCTGGTCAAGTGTTCGTGCTATCCGTGATAAACATGGCTAAAGTTTGCAAGGGTGATGAAGCCAATGAGGTTTCGCTGTGATGCCTATGTGCATTCGACCATGACGTCTAATGAACGCAGGATATAGTGCGAGGGTTGATGTAAGACGGGGTGCTATGTAGTGAAAATGTTTTCAGAAATAGTTTTCGAGTCTCAACGTCAATATCACTGCTTTTATCTAATAGATTTTCTTAAATTCACCTTTTGAATTCTAAAACGTTTTGCATACACTTACTGCACACAAAGACACAAAGATTTTACGATATCACGGAAACGGGTTCAAAAGTAAAGTGAACACTACGCCTCCGCCTAGTTTTAGGCGTACAAGAGATTATGATTGTTTTATCCTTACTAGGACAAACTTAAACTTAATTTGACTTCTTTAATTTGGTTACTGAAAAATTTTTGCTTTCGTAATCTATCAGTGAATATTCAGGGTTCTACAATTATGTAGTTTGTCGTTTGTTTCCTTAATCAATTTGATCCCATCATACCTTGTAGCTGTAGTAACTAGCTAGGCAAACAGGCATCTAACCCTGGAAAAGATTTTCCTTCTCTTTGGTAATTAACTCGGCGAGGTTTACTCTGCAACTTTACATACAAGCATTCTGACCGGCTTTCTTTAGCAGAAGACTATTCATCCTGTCCGCTGAACATTTTTCACTGTTTTGTTTTATTACTAATTACTAAAACTGCTGTTTTTGAGAAAAACAACGCCAGTTTCAATTATCATCTACTTCGTTTTCGTTTTCTAATTCTTCTTCTTTTTCTTCTTCTTTTGCCTTCTTATTCTTTTTCATGTTATTTTACACAAATCCTCCAAGCAAGGCCAGTGTCAACTCAGGAGAAGAATCTACACTATACAGACAGTTTTGAATACAGGTCCAAAAAATGACCATTAAACCTATTAGTAGGTAGGACATTGTGATCAGTTTGTTCTGATGGTGCTTCAAAGTGTAACAAAGAAAATAATTGGAAAAATATATTAAAATATTTTTGCGAAAGTCACAAGTAACTTAGCCATGGTTTTTATAGATAAACACTGAAGCTACTTGTCTAAGAATGTCGACAAAATGTGTTTATCGCTTTTTGACGATTCTCATACAGTTATTAAAAAAATCTGGCTCACCAAAAATATTAAACACTAAATATGGATGGATAATATTTTTCAAAATATCCGGAGTTTCTTTGCGATTGGGAATTTTTTTCTATTTTCAAATAGTGAACAATAAAATAAATATGCTTGATATGCTTGGTTCTGTCTTTTTGTCTTACTCACTTTCTCCTCCCCCTCTCTCTCGCTTTTCCCCCTCCCCCCCCTCTCTCTCTCTCTCTCTCTCTTCTCTCTCTCTCTCTCTCTCTCTCTCTCTCTCTCTCTCTATCTTTTTCTCTATCTATCTATCTATCTGTCTGTCTGTCTGTCTGTCTGTCTGTCTGTCTGTCTGTCTGTCTGTCTGTCTGTCTGTCTGTCTATCTATCTATCTATCTATCTATCTATCTATCTATCTATCTATCTATCTATCTATCTATCTATCTATCTATCTATCTATCTATCTATCTATCTATCTATCTATCTATCTATCTATCTATCTATCTATCTATCTATCTCTCTTCCTTTATCTCTTTTTCATTTCTTAACACCATGTCATTAATAGCTGAAAGATATATGCGAAGCCGCAACGACTGTATAATTATTATTATGAAGATAGCAAATTAGCCTTTGCAGCCCTAAGTTTATGTGTGCACTTCCTGGCTACATGTGGGGCTTTCACATTGAAATTGGCTGCATGTCATCAAGCGGAATCTGAATGATGTTTGCTCTCTGCTCCTCTTTTGTGGCCGAATGATGAAAGTGGCTTTTTAACATCACTGCTCATCGTGAGATTCCGAATCGGTTTGAATTTTAAATTAAGGCAAGTCACATAAATTAGATCTCAACTGCCTGAATGCCCACAATAACTTATACATGTTAGCGTAACAAGGATGTAGTAATGCGCCTGAAACTGAAGAGATAATACCGTATTTATATTTGATTTCACATTTAAAGGCTGCCCAAGCAAAACTGGGAAAAATTGATGCAAAGGTTTGTTTACGTCTGAAATTTTCATCTTTGCATTGCGAAGTGCTTGTGCGAAGTTAAGAGAGTACCGTGTTGAGCTTAAAATATTCCTAAGGTATTCTTTGTTCTCATTTCGGTGTAATTATGTACAGAGGCCTATATAACTGATAAGAGAATGAATGACTAAGTAAGCGAACGTTTAAGTGAATTGACTAAATTATTTGCTGTGATAAATGAATGAATGAATGAATGAATGAACGAACGAACGAACGAACGAATGAATGAATGAATGAATGAAGGACTGACTGACTGATTGACTGACTGACTGACTGACTGACTGACTGACTGACCGACCGACCGACCGACCGACCGACCGACCGACCGACCGAATGAATGAATGAATGAACAGATAGATAATTAAGGAACGAATGAACGATTAAAAAAAGGCTGCTTCTGAAATATGAAAAACAATTTATATACAAGATACTTAAAAAAGGCTTTCTTTAAAAAAATACCAAAATTTTGAAAACTTGTACGAAGAAAAACTTCGATTAGCATTGCACGATGAAAAACTACAAATTTCTCGTCAAAATGTATGTCCACTAAGATTACTATTCTACCCAAAGCACCTACCACCAGTAAATAGTTTATCTCTCAAAAACTTGATTATCTCATTCATTAAGTTCAGTAAATTTCAATATCCTGCTTCTAGAAACATGAAAAAAGTAAACCTTAGAAATAATAGGCCTGTCAAACTCCAGAGTAATCAAAGGCCCATCAAAGTCGCTTGCCGCCTATATTGCACAAGTTGTGTAAAGCTGGCCATGAAACGATTACAGAAGTTAAACAGAAATCGTAAATTACCAAAAAATTCACTGTACTTCGAAAAGCTGGGTTATTTACGCAATATACATTAGACGAAGAAATGTCGTTCTACGTTTACTTTTTATTTAACAGGTAACTAAATTGCTAAGGCGAAAACCTCTAAGATTAACCTCTAAAGCCATTTCAACGGCCATAACATATATAGAACATGGCAAAAATTGTGTAATAATGGTAATGAAATTATACTGGCGCACTTTTATCTTATAGATTTAGAAAGCTTTTGCAAGGACAAAATTGCCCTGTTAAACTTATGCGCCTGAGGACTTGCTCTGTTACGCAACCAAGCTATAGGTGCATATACTACACATTCTAGTTTTTAGGACCATTAACAAACATTGAATGTGCAACTGTTCCTTTTTTATTCTATTTTATTACCGTGTACATGCTGTTCTATATAATTTTTGATGCATCTCTCCCCCCCCCCCGCATCTTCCTTTTATCCGACGTAATTTAATGTAAGAGAATTCATTCCTAGCGTCTTTGTACCACTCACTCAGTTTTGTTTGTCTACTCCATGTTTTTTGTTGCAAAATATTTGCTGCGTCATTAAAATATTTTCATCGATTTCTCTCTCGTTAATGGAGACAAATTTGCGCGCTTCACAAGCTGCTTATTTAATTAGGATTATGTTTTGTTCCTTGCTGCACATTTAAAGAGATTTAGATGAGAATATATTCGCTGTGTTTATTGGGCTTTGATAGTGCGCCTCAACTGTGACGTGTGCCGAGTGCTAAACAATGAACTAGTCTGAGTTTATCTCCTGCTAGACAGACTATATTTGACAATGCTACTAGCTTCTGAAGCGTTCAGCTCAAACTCTTTTTTGCCAAATTTTAGACTAAAAAGGTAAAAAAAGGTACCCGAATTTAATTTAAGGAACGTGGCCGTCAGATATGACACATGTCAACATGGTCAAAATATTACTTCTAGTTTTTCATTTCAAAGATGTCTTAACTTAATGTTCCTAAACTGCATTACGTGCATGTACGTGAAGATTGGAAATGCAAGGGCTACTATCTACATTTGAACTAGAATCGAATTCGATAAAGAAAAGTTTCGTTTGAAAAGCTTATTGTCTCTGCATGTGGCTACTTATGTATGCAAAACAGTGCCAAAATCACGTATTTCTTACATTTGTATTTCAAGAACTTTAGGATATGCTTACTTTCTATAAATTGTGCTTAAATCAGTGTGTGTGTGTGTGTGTGTGTGTGTGCGCGCGCGCGTGCGTGCGTGCGTGCGTGTGTGTGTGTGTATAAAGTTCTGTTTTTGCATTAAACTTCTTGTTATGCAGTTTTTGCACTAAACCTCTAAACCTATATACTTATTTAGCATGCACTGTTCACTAATTATGTTATGTGTAAGTACGATTAAAAATTATGATGTATGGGCTTTCTGGGCTTGAATAAAGTATTATTTTCTTAGTTAGGTTCCTTCCAATTTCGGGTGACAATTCAGTTGCTCTACATCACCCTTGGATACCCTAGCCTTTTATTTGCAATAAATCATAAATCTTCAGAACACTAGAACAAAAGAAATAATTGTAGATCAATAAAAAGTGGGTATAATATGTCCACTTATGGGCACTCTTCTTATATGGGTTCCAGTCGTTGGTGGGTCACGTTCATAGTCAGACTGGCAAAATTGTGATGAAAGAAATGCTTAATTAATGACTGTTGCTTAGATTAGTGGCGGTTAAAAGTAAAAATTAGAAACAGGTCTCCATTAAGTTATTAGACTATACATAACTTAATATAATCTAAGTGTACACCTTGTGTACATCAGTAAACTTATAACTTCCCCGTGAGAGCTGAACTTTCAGAGAGTAAAAAAGTAAACCTTGCGGGTTCTTGGTTTCACATAAAACTTCTTTCTTTTTATGTACTATATTATATACGTTATATATTGTATGAAGTTGTATTTTAGAGTATCTTTTTATTGTGTGACGTAAATGTTTTTCATCCTTGTACCAAAACATGTAGCTAATATATTTCAGCTGAACGGAATGATTCAAAATTATTTCCATATCTTCACCTAGATACAAATAGTGGCACGAAAAGATAATATTAATCTCAATATGTTATGTTTCATAATAAATGTGTTTATGTTTTTTGATGGCTTTTATGCTGAGATAAAAAGTAATTTAATCTAACCTAATCTGGTCTAATCTAATCTTTACTCGTAAACTTTTAAATACAGAAGCCTATCATGGCATTCTCGCAACTCGACACCATTACTATACATGTACCCGCGTTTGGCTTAACATAATATTTTGCTCATTTGAAGCCAAGTACATTCAGATGATGACCGGCAGACGAAGCCACAGCAAGTGAGTTAAGTAAATAAAGCTGTCGCGTGAAGAGGCCGTAGTGTCAGATTCTGATTCCCAGCAGGGCAGTTGGGACACACTGCCATGTTTGAACTGCTTGCTCATAATTGCTCGACGGGGAACACAATATTAATATGTAATACAAATACGATGCCGCTTGTAAGCGTTTGCCAAAACAGCTATACTGGCTGCACAAGTGATTAGTTAGCATGTGTGTTGCGTGGAGGGCCTTCACTAAGAAATTGATGCTGCCCGCTTTTTTAAAGCTGGTTTTTTTTTCATCTATTTAATGTATATGAAGAAAAGTCACTCGGAAGTAAAATGGCCAATACTTTTGTGTGTTTAATTCGGGATGTTTTGGTCTGTTATTCAGTATCCAATGCGCAAATGATAATAGTTTTCTGGATACTTTTGTGCGTTTAATGCAACATGCTGCTTGCAACGGCGACGAATCGTTGTTATCGTGGTCCGTTAGGATTACTGAATACTTAAATCATTGTGTCACGCAGATGTAAGCAATTATTTGGCCAACGTAGTGTAGTCAGTAATTAAATCATTATACTACGTAGGGGTAACTCTTACCATAATGGGCTAGCCAACCCACTGTACCACATAAAAGCAATATCTTGAAGGCATCTGATCTAGCTAGTGCTTAGACCACTGTGCCACAAGCGGGCAATTTATAGAATATAATTGATTTAACCAATGTGTCACTAATGGAAAATAACTGGATAGACCTAGTTGGCAGTCCTTATTTTGACATCTGGGCCTGTATTATGCTATTTCTATATGCTGAGGTCGTCTTTTTGGTTGATTTCGATAGGATTCACATGTTAATGCAACCGATAGGTATAAATTAAGCTGCTGTAAGAAGACAGAGGGCAAAATATACCAAACATTTCATTTTAAAGGTCTTTGCGGCAGATTGTACGTTAAAGGCAGACATGTAATTGCATATTCTAAATCTGTACGCGTCCTATGTAAGCCAGCAATTCACATGATATCAGCCATAGGCAGTTTTTTGTGTTTACGTATTGCCACCATTGCAATATTCACACACAAAAGGCAACAAAGGAAAACGCGAGCGTTTGATGAAAATGGCAGTGAAAACCTCGTGTCTGCATGCGCACACAGACGTAAGGTCTGTCTAACATGATGTATTTTATAAAGCTGGCAAATGTGCCGCGAATCAGTTGTGGCCGCAAATAAAAGCAACACATTTTGCATAATCACATGACAAAATGCACTGTGAGTATAAAGCTGTTGTAAGTTTTTGCAAATACTAATGTGAAAACACAATACGATGTACGAGGAACATTAACTAACAGTCATTGCCCAATAGTGAATGCAAAATTACGCCAACCGTCCAATTATCATTAGACCAACCTGTCAGCTATGAAAGCTGCGCTTAGAAAATACGCTTTTCATTCCAGTTTATCATAGTAATTAAATTTTCGCTTGATTGAAATGAAAATTGCACTATTCAGACATTAGATTTTGGTGCACGAGGTTATTAGGCTTGTCGAAGCTAGCAAAACTGGAGCCATGAATTTTGCAGACTAGCTGAATAAAACTGCAGGCAGGCCGCTGGTCAAAAGAAATGAAAATCAAAATTAAAATTAAAAACACAATGAAATCTTCTTTAGAACAGGTTGTGTTTTAGGAATACATAAATAAGACTAAAATCTCTTAAAGTTTCATTCAGCGACTAACATAACAAATATAAAGAACATCCTGAACTAAATAGTGATGGATTTCAAATTTTTCAAGAATTATCTGCCAGTCAATAACGTGCACGGCTGCAAGCAAAACAGAATGTACTTGATAGTTTAGCAGTAAATACAAGAGCAAATTTCTCCAAAATCAAACAATAACTTTGGTACACAATAAAGTTGTGTAATAATGGACGGTAAAGTGCCTTAATAGTTTCGCTATTTAATGAATAACTTGTTCTTATATTTACTACTAAAGTATCAGATCCTTCCTGTGATGCTTACAAATAGACGACTTATTTGCTGATATCTTGACGAAGTCGTAATCTATCTTATTATTAGTTATGTTATTTATAATTGGAACAACATTTTCATTCAGCAAAGTTTGTTTAACGCTTGCTGGTCAAAAATTGTCAAAAACAAAAAATCTTGCTTTTTTGGAATAATCCTTTAATTATTATGTGATAGGAGACAAAAACGTAATATAAGTCTACCGCAAACTGCATCCTCTCTGTCTGACAAATACGCTTGTTGATTCGATAAGTGGGAAAAAGCCACTTATCCAACGTAGTTATAACGTGGTGCATGGAAGCTAGTCTGTAATACGTCATTGGTTCCGCGTGTTTGATGCGGTACTGTACGCCATGATGGATTATCAAGTGACGTGCCTGGGTTTACCGAATCGCAAAAATAATTCATTCGTAAAAACAAAAAGCTACATGTAATATACATTACGTTGTGAACAAAACCAAAGGAACCAAGTTGTAAACCGCTTTCTTAGATTTTTTCTGAGAGACTCGCACTTATATGTAATTTTGTTAGTGGCACAAATTTCAATTTTACGAAAACTAAATTTAAATATCGTTTTGCAGCGAAAGGTACAATAAAAAAAATAAAAGGGTAAATAAAAATTCTCAAAACTTGTCGAGTAATGAAATACGAAAAAAGTTAACATAATGTGAAGTGATTATGACTGAGGAATTATTTGGTTCTATATAAAGCACATAATTCGATTATTCAGTTTTATTTTGTTGTAAATTTTTAAATTTATTTTTGAGACACAGAGTTGTAGTGTAGTCCCCTAAGCACTAAAAAACATTGTTCTCTTAAATACTTATAAAAACAAGCAGAATGAGAACACTGCAAGCTTGATACTTTCATAGGTGAGACTAGTTTCTAAACTCAAAACTAGTTCCCAGAGACAGTTGGGAACTAGTTTGCGTGCCATATGTGTGAATTCATTTCACGTTAATCAATCTTAAAAATGTGATAACTCACCAATGCATTAAATAAGTGGCTATTAATTGTAATAGTTAAAATGGAATCGCAGCTTAACAGAATCTGGATTGAATTTGGACAGCCTTGGATTTTGTACAGAATCTGGACTTCTTGTAGTTAAAATGATATTTCAATTACAGGAAGGTTGCAGTGATAAGATCCACTCAAAAAACTAAAGGCTTAATTCTTCCATACGTGCACATTTAGACTTGCGGTAGAGAAGCCGTGCAGATGGTGAATAATAAAAAGCGGAAGGGGCGTGACGGAATCAATTGTCAATAGATCCAAGTTGAATTTCCACTTTTTGGGATGATTTAACTTTACATTTGGTGGATGAATACGTAAAAGTATATTCTTTTACGGTGACACTAACAAATGGACTGCGTTTTACGTCAGTTAAGAAAGATTTACGACTTGCATACAAAGCAATTTAAGATTAAAAACGTGCATCCATGGCCAAAATTCTGACAATTATTTCTGCTGATTAGCATGAAGCCATTAAAGGGATTGACAGGAAATGCTACGGCTGATCTCTCTCGCCATGCATCCAGTTTAAATCATCTTTTGTAAGTTAGGTTATTTATTACCCTTGTGAAAGACATGGGATAATTCGACTGTTTTCCAAGACTATCAGCGTCATGATTTTTCCTCCCAACAAATGTCGGAGATGAACGTATTAATCAAACCTGTCTCTGTCTTAATGACATTGTAACGAGTTCTGCATAATTTCCTTCTAGTGAAATGCGAAATTCCTGCAGTCGTTCATTCTTCATTTGGCAAGCAGGCTTGCATGGCATCAGCATGAGCGTGCATTCCATTTATGAAACTATAATATAGACATCTCCACTGGGTTGGCATTGTCAAATGGTTGTAGTTAAAGTTGGCTGGAAATACTTCTTTATTTAATTTATTACAATGAGTCATTTCGGATAATAATTAAGTTACGTTTAGTATAGGAACCACTCTTTACTATTTTAGGGTTCCTTGAATAGCTAACGATTACCTATAGATAACTCTTGCTTACACTTTTTCTTGATTTTGGTTATATTAATTTCGAAGCTGAAAGGAATTCTAGGAAGCCAAATATTTAGAAAACCATACCCAATTTTGCTTCAATTAATGTAAATGGAATTAAAGTACTTGATTTCGGACGATTTGTACTAAGCATTTGCCAATATATTTCATTAACACCACTACCATCAATTAAATATTTAACCATATGTTTTATCAGCCCCATTGTCATCAACATTTTTCTTGTTTCTTCATTTCTTTCTTTTTTGTCCCCAGTCTTCTCATTTGTCATTGGTGTAAGGTAAACACCAGAAAAAAAGAGCAAAAATTTATAAAAATTACTGCTTCTGCCTGTGTCTCACTGTTATATCGATAGTTAATTGCCTGATCTTCACTGTAACAGTTAAAGCTGATGATTGCCACATTACCTATCTCATTGATAGGGTAGTGGGCACAATCAGTGCAGCCAAATAACGTTAAAGGAAGTAGCAATTTTCGTTACTTTTTGCTTGTACTTAATTTATGTGGTACTTCTCATTTTAAAATTCTATGCATGTGCTCACGTAATATACATACAGTATTGTATAGTATTGCCATGTACTGTACTGTAATATATTTCTATATTGCGTGTGAACATGCTTTGTTGATGAGTAATTATTGTTGTTATGTAAGAACTTTCATATTAATTGTTCAAAGTACATAGCAGCTACTGATAGCATGATTGTTTTTTGTGCGTTTTGATTTGCTTTCCTAAATTGAAAGATGCATTTTGCTTTACAGTAACAATCTACATAACTTGTATAAATCTGTAGCATATTACACTACTATAAATAGCACACGCTATTTAGTTTTTATCGCATGTTTTTGTGAATGCTTATAAACCTAAAAATTTGTCCCTTTAGGCCTAATTCTGCAGTTAAATATTGCATGCATTGGGGCTAGCTTTGCAGCAAATATGAGATTATATACATATGGGCTTGGTTGGACTGTATTCCTTGTAACCTGCTAACCACAAAATTAACGTGGATTAAATGCGGTTTTTAAGACGATACTGCCCTCAAAAAGATGAGACCCAGGCTGAGGTTGTAAATTAGGTTTAAGTAAGTGTAAGCAATTTCGTCTGGCTGGAAAGAAATCTTACCTGATGGTCTGCCCTACTTCAATGTAAATTCATCTCTCATATCAAGCCAAATAAAATCTCGATGGCATTCTTTCTGTCATAACCGTGTGAAAGTGAATGAAAAATAGATGCATGATACCAGGAAACTGCCTTGGTGACAATATCATGTTACTGTACTTACAGTAAAACAGCTTGTAATATATAATAGTCCTGTTCCACCGCTTTTGCTACGCATTGCACTTTTGTTGTTCACATATTTCACTGTAGTAATTCTTGTTTATTGTTTTCTTATCCCTTTAGTGCCGAATAGATGCGATGTGGGCCAGCCTGGAAGCGGTATGCAGTTTGGTATGTTTGCACTTATTATTATTTTTATATAATAGTTTGTATAGTTGTTATTGTTGTTTGCACACTGCTTGCCTGCATCAATATGCTAATGCTCCCGCTCAGCAACTTCATGTAGTTTCTTAATATATAATCATTGTAGGTCTATTAATGCGCTGGAGAAAAATCTGAATCCATAGAAAATGGAGATAAATATATATATATTTGACTTTATGCATAGCATTTGCTATGGAGCACATAGCTTTAAAACTGTTTTATTACGTTGTGCTACTTGGGCACATGGATGCTGCTGCAAGGAGTTTGATTTTGTGATCATTGTTTAATACTTACGTTATCAAAGTCGCTTCTCTTACAGTGTTGAAACTAAATTATTTTTGTCAGTTCAAGGACTTTATGTCTATGTCTATGTCTATGTCTATGTCTACGTCTACGTCTACGTCTACGTCTACGTCTACGTCTATGTCTACGTCTATGTCTTTGTCTATGTCGAGGCATTTCGATATTGCTTTGGAACCTTTTCCCATCTCACTAAGCACAGTAGAAAGTAAACCAGAATAGTATAACTTTCAGTTGCATTGCTTAACAAATTTCCAGGCCAATCACAGAAATATTATAGTTACGTAACAATTAGTAACAATTGTTACTCTACCAGGAGCATTCACTGGTGAATCACACAATACAGTAGAGTATTTTCATCTCTACGTTTTGCAGAACACTGAACAAGCTTCCTAATTTTTCCACTCACGATCGTGAATTATCTGTTGAGAAAACGTTGCTGCAGAAAACACGACCTTATACACCATTAACTTACAAAATGTGACAGAGTATTTATCAAACTGATTCTCTTTGCTGATATGTAATATGATACATTATATTTTGCGCTAATCCTATCTTTGAATCTGTGCTGCCCGCTTGTCCAGACGTGTATGACGTAGTTCTGTTACTGGAAAGCATTTCGTTGTTTATACGGCATACTACTGCCATTTTGGGCGATTGTTAATTTGGAAGTTATGTATGTACAAAAATTCCATTAACAGATCTTTTGAGCGAGGCAAAAGTTAAGTAACGCTGAGCACAGTCAAAAAGTAGATGGGTGATTTTGCAGTCCCTGTATTCTGGAAATGGTTGAACTTTTAACCACTCAATATTTAAGTGTTGCCATTCTTTTGCTACATTGCCCCGGTAAGTGAAGATAAACCGTATTGAATATGTTCAATCGAAAATTCATGGCGTCTGATGATGATGATGATGGTGATGATGATGATGATGATGATGATGATGATGACGGTGATTTGGGTAGATTTTATTCTGTAATAATCAGATCTGCTACCGCTGATTGTTTTTTGGCATATGGCTTTAGGCATATATGTCTCACTCTACTATAGTTTCATTCTTTAGTTTCCAGTTAAATAAACTTCCGTCTAGCAGTTGTTGACAAAATGCCAACCATTTTTATGTTTTTTTTGTTCAACTGGATCTGTACCATGCGCGATTGCAGTTAAGTATTTCGATTAACTATGGAAAGTTTTATTAAAAGAACATAAACGTAGCAAACATTCTTATAATGGTAGATGCGAATATTAGTGCGAATAAACTAGCGATGCCATACGAATTTTTCCTACTTAAGCTCAGTTAAACATGTCCGAGCCTCTTAATTTATCAAATAAGTCTTTGTTTGCTAAATTTCATCAAAAACATTCTAGCTCCGCTTAAGTAGAAGACAGTATTTGCGCCATATCCTATTAGCTGTGTTTCAAAATTTCAGTTCCACACCTGCAAATACAAAAACTCATTCAAGCAATTATTTGATTCATTTTACACAAATGGCACTGCTTTGTGCTCTTGGCTATTTCATTTTCCAGGTTTTAAAAACAAATTACGTGTGTAAGAGTGAATTAACAAGCTTTGACTAGGTTTGTGACACTTACTTACTGTTCACGAGCTGTAAATTTTTCTTTTGGATAGTTTCATATACAACATTACCCTTAATTATTGAAATTGTCCTAATTTCAATAACTTTTTACAAACTCATAATAATTTTTTGCTAAAAGTCTTAAAGTATATGGAAGTTAGTGTGGTATAAAACCCTTCTGAGTTTAATAAAGTTTAAAAGCTTGGTAAAACGGGTATGGTCAACCACCTCTTTATTGTCCACGTGCTGGAGCTTTAGCTTTTGCTTCCATTTCTGATTCGGTTTTGAATATTCATATTTCGCAATTACTAGTTTTAGCATGTACTCCTGTAAAGTCTTAGATCGAGTCGGTCAGACATGCTAATCGACGACGATAATCAACCCTTGAGCTACACAACGGGTTTTGTCTATCTGTAGTGTCCAAGTGGTGCATCAAGCAGCTGACTTAGGTGTGCTGAGCGAACCGGAAACCTTGCCCCTCCCTCCTCCGCGTACTTCTCAATACGTGCGCTTCTTGGCCAGAACAAATAATTAATCGGTCCTGCGCGAAACCAATTACCTCGCGATCTGCTGACCAGTTCCCAACTTTGCCTAATTCCGTGTTTAAATTCCGTGTGACTTAATACTACTGAATAGATCAAGTACCCTCTTTATACGAGAAGCCTTAGACTGAATCAATCCCTAGCAAGAAGTTATTCGACTTTGGGTTTAACTCTTCACTCTTTTGTTTAACTTCAGGGAGTTATTAGCATTGAAATCTCTACTGAATTCTGCTTTACTAATCGCACCACCTAATTAAACACTAAAGCAGCAGTCGAGTTGAGCCATCGCTGCTCTTCAGTGACTAATGGCAAGACAAGGTGCACAACATTTTCGCTTCCCTGGAAAAGCAGTCTGTCAAAATAACTTTCATGCCATACTCACAAAAAAATGGGCTGATTTTGTATATTTTTTGCAATGGAAAGGCGGCTATATCCGCCCCAGAAGGTGTTCATTTTGTATACAGCTTTGTAGAAGATATATTTATTACCTTTACTTTTCAAGAAGTATGGAGGATTGTTAAAACTATTACGCTTTACGTTAATGTCTTGGAGCCTGTCATATAACCCATATTCTCATCGTAGGTCAACACGACTGACCATTTGTGAAAAAAACATATCGGTTGAATCTAATGATAGCAGCTGTAATTCAATATATAAGGAAAAAGCGAATAAGTAAGTAAAAAAAGTGAGTAAGAGGTGTATGTTCTAAGAAGTTTTCGTGCGACATACCAGTCACAGAAATTGTCAACAAACTAAAATGTTTTTGGAAAGACATATCATGGACATGATGGGCCAAATTCTGTGGACTGATGAATTACTGTATCAATGAAAACTATGTAGGCTTTATGAACCCTT
This sequence comes from Tubiluchus corallicola, assembly GCA_030141605.1. NCBI lineage: Eukaryota > Metazoa > Priapulida > Priapulimorpha > Priapulimorphida > Tubiluchidae > Tubiluchus > Tubiluchus corallicola. The sequence continues at coordinate 884,894 of JAQGDQ010000045.1, read as the reverse complement.
TACAATCATGTTTATTGGAAATAAACATCTAAGACAAGTAAAATACATAGAACAGCCTCTGAAAATAATACAACGACACACAGCAGTCACGTATACAATAAAAGTGTCACTGGCTGTTATTGCTGTCTTATTATAGCTGTCTTATCTCTCTAAAAGTTAAGATTTTAAAATGAGGAATAAAGATAAAAACGTAACGCCCTTTATAGTCTCAACGATTAAATATTATTTCAGACCCTAGCTGGCATCATCAGTTGAAAATTACAGATAAAATGTTAAAACAGTATGTTCCAATGTAAAACAAAAAGATAAAAAGTAAAAAACGCTGGCTAAATATCATTGATTTGAAATATAACAAGTTAGAGAAAGAGATTATAAAAGGGCATTACTTTTTTACGTCAAAGATGACAAGTCTCAAGATAGCTCTCTCTCTCTCTCATATCATCAGTCATATGATGAATAAACTTATAATTTTTAAAGCATGAATCTATAAACTTCATATACAATGTCTTCAGTGTCTTCAAATGCCTGGAAGTTCTTGAATCACAGTTTCCCAGCTAAAAATCTTTAGCGTATACGTAAAAGCGTGAACCATTTTTTTATTGTTCTAGCATTGCATCTAATAACTTGTGTGCCCTAACCCGTGAGATTTCCTGCATTATCATTTCAAAATAATTCTGTACTGAATTGCCATTTGTTGCCATAATCACATTATCATTGGAATCAAGAGTCTCTCGAGAGTCTTCATGTCTGTGTTTATCCTTAACATCACCTGTTGTTGTGATTTGATCTGCTCAATTACCTGTTAACCTGGTTATCCAATAGTCTCTGTAGAAATGCCGCTAACTAATCGTAGCTTAGCAACGCAATTCTGCTGCCATGTGTGAATTTCAAAACTAGGGCTTGTGGCTTCCCGTAAAGAAGAAGTAGGTGTAGTGTTTCTTTGGTCTTCTTTCAGCTGTCATGTTTAACAATATTTATTTAAGAGGATATGAATAATAAGTTTGTTAATGGGATCCGAATAAGCTGCTTTTGATTTTTGCGCCTGCTTTGCAGTAACTTTGCAGCTTAAAAGAAAGTGAGGTGGTTTTCTGTGCATGAAGCATAATAACAAGTTCCTATACAGAGCAAAAACAAGCGAAAATTCTTTGGAATTTTTTGTTTTTGATATGGTGAAATCAACGTAGTTTCTCGGTTAAAGAGAAGAACAATTACCAGTTTCAGCGAACCAACACTGGAAATGATAATTAATTATTATAATACTAATGTTAAGATTATTATTAATATCAGTAGAGCTGATAAAATTTATATGTATAGCGCGTTGTTCAATATTTCACATATCTAGTCTACTACTTTCCTTTAGTGGAACCCCTTGACTGTACATGTGTGTTCGAAAATAAATTATGTTAATAATAATAATAATAATATATCGGGTGGCTTATTTCAGAAAAAATAAGCGTACGTTTAGACTACAATAATATTAGAAGCAATTAGTCTACAAAATCAAAATTCCACAATGAATATTGATATTACTATACGTTAGCTTTTGGCTAAGCAAGTTAAAAGTGCATAGTTTTAGTGCTTTTAAAGTTACGACCGAAAAACTTTTGCGTGTTAAAAAATTAAATGCCGGAACAATGTCAGCTAAATAAATCGTCAACAGAAAAACAACCACGTTTAGTAATGTATAAAACACTTAGTATATGAAACAAAACAATACAAAAATTAAGCCGTTTACTTCAAGGTATTCACCAGGAAAAAACACTAATACAGATTTGTTGCCAAGAAAAAAATGGGACTGTGTCTTAAGAGAAAATGTACAATGGCCGCACAAAGACGTTTAACACATAAGAACCAAAAGCAAAAACTGTTGAGTGCTGGGACTAAATAACCATTCAAGAAGCAAGAAACTGTGTCAGCTGTTTGAAGAAACGCTTTCGTCTATTTTGGAGAAAATGGAGACACATAGAGCACTTGCTGCAATTTCAGCAATAGTGGTATACAAATTTCTCCGGCATTTATTTTTTGACTCGCTTTTAAAGCTTCTGTATCTTCGGAAAAAATAATGGAATGACTTAAAAATTTTTATACATAAGTGTCGTGTAACACCAGTGCAGCAGTTTTCAATTGATTCCGTTATTTTCTTCTCATAATACCGTGATCAACAGTTTAGCACATTTTCTGCAACACCTGATATTTATATAGTGTTTGCCTTTCTTATTTAACACGATGTATTTTTAAGTTTTTTATAGACAACATGTTAACAGGTGGATGCAACATTCATGAAAGGCATCCAGTGTGTAATGACAGTTAAAGTTGTAACAATGCCTAAACTCTTGCAAGGTGTGTTTAAATCAATCAAACTCAAACACATTACATAACATTAAAATAATATTACACATTACATTATTCTAAAACTTTATCCGGCATGGTAAATTTTCTGTGTTTAAATGTTTTATTACAGAATTTGTGATCATTTGTTGAACAATCTATTTTAACGACGCTCAGTGCTTTCAAGGTGTATTAATAACCACTTTATCTGCAAAATGTTATTTTTATTTTTATTCATTTATAGAATGTACAATTTTAGAAAAGCAGAAAGCAAGCAGGCCTAAAGCACTCGTACTGGCCCTTTAATTAAAATACATAAAACTTAAATTAAACATGTCTGTACAAAATACAATATACCTTTTAATTATAATATATAAAATTGTGGCAATTTGTATGCGCCGATGGGGCTTCTACGACAAAGATACAAAATTATAGGAACATCTAGGTGCGCTAAATGGGTGCTCCACCTTCTCGGCAAAAAGGATAGAGATTTTACTCACCCTTTGTGGGTTTCCTAATTTTTCTGCTTCCCAGTTTGTTTTTAACGAAAAGCTATAATAGCGCCTGACTAACACAGAAGTTATAGTCATACAACTCACTACATGTTGCTTGAATTGCTTTGTGAGGTGTCCATTCCTGGAGGGATTGGTTTCCCAATCATCACTGTACTGCATCATAAGTTTTCTGTAAGACTTTAAGACGAATTTCGGTAGACGAGGTTCAAAGATAGCCCTTTAAAACTTAATCTCAGTAAATATTACACGTATAAATCGAGGTTTATTGTAGATTCTATGAACATTTGTCGAACAATCTAATTTTATGACGTCTGGTGCTTTTGATATAACCTAATAATCACACACTGCGTATATGGTAGTTATATAATTATACAGTTATAAATTCCTAGTAGCATCACTTGAGTTTCCTTGTAATTTATTTGAAAAGCAGTCTACAAAAAATGAAATTTACTTCTAGGTCGCATAATGTTAAAACAGTCAAAATACAATAAGGCTTTAAAGCTCATTTCGTTTCGTGTTCTCTCTAACTGTACCTGTACTGCATAATGATATTTCTATAATAGTTTGTCACGATCTCACGTGTTAAATGTGCATCTCCTGAATGCAGAAATACTTTTGTACTTTTTAGACTCTAAATGTCGCTTCACCTTTAAATGCCGCTGTACTGCATCATCATCTTTCTATGACAGCTCGTCATGACATCAAATGCGTTAATTGTACACCACTGGCTTCCAAGCAGCGAACCCCGAAGTTCCACTCCTTCGCCTTGGCATCTGATATCAACATTATATTCTCCAAAGCAGGCGCGACGATTTTTGCGTTTTCAAATAGTGTTTAATACACCGTGAAATGAAAGCCCTTGTGTTGAAATTGGACACTTTTGAGAAGAAAATGACGCTGGGTTATGCTGTTAGCGCCAGGATTCGGTTAACAATGTTTGCCGAAAGTTCGCCTGCAAGCGCACAATTCTAAACAATTTCACGCCGATTTAGCTGTAAGGGCTGTGTATCAATCATACTGTGTCATGCCTACTTCCAAACCTGTCAAAAGTAAAAGATGAAACGGAAAAAGGTAAAACAGCGAATGGCAGATTATCACACACAAACCGCTACTGATTACTTGCGGTATATTAACGGTTACTGCTGCACTGAATTTGTTAATCTTAACAATGGCAACCATCAAACTACTGTACCATCAAAAGTCATTTCTTTCGTTAGTCTGCTTTACAGATGCTATAGATGCTACTTTGCTACAATATGCTGTACAATGGTGGCACAGCATGTTACCATAGCGGTAAACACAAAATTACTGTAATGAATTTACAATGAGGTGAAATAGATATAAAGTACAGAGAAATGAAAGGTAGGCCTAGTGATTACACCTGGATTTGCACCATAAACTTTGGAGAAGACTACTTCCAAGAAAAAAATCATTGAATTAATCTGAGTAAGATTGAACTCATTTGAATAAATTGCATAACCAAAGACTACAGAAATTTTCCAATTGGTGGTTTTCTCATGCCAATATAATTTTTAATGGGTTTGTCCGGTGAGGTCCGAAGTCAGCAGAAAAAAGAGAGTAAGCCTACGTGTATTTAATTTGAACAAGTTAAAAGGGGCTTAAGTTAACGTGCTAATAAGTAACCAGAAGGCTAAACGAAAAAAGGAAACAAGCTGCTGACAGAGAGTTTCGCAGAGCTGATGTCTGAAGGGAAAACTGTTATATAAACAGTATAAGAATATGAAGCTGCTGTATAAGGCCACAAAACTGCCATAATTTAAACTCAAGCTCTATGATACTTGCAAAACACCTACAATGAATATACTTCAGAAGAATATTCCACCTGATACCATCATGCATGATTATTATATCTGAATACGCCATCATTTTACCATTCTATGTACCATACCAATTCATCGTTGTACCATACTGTGCCATCACTAAGTATCATGATACTGTACTGTTTTAATCTGCAAAACGTTTTCACAAAGCGCCCAATTATACTTTGTTTTCAGCTTGCATATAAAATTGCCGATTCTCATAAAAGTTTTCTTACAACAAAGCTCCGTCCACCCAAAGAGTGTTAACTACAGACATGTAGACGTGTACGTTTGTCCTTGTTAACGACATATAATTTAAAACTAAAACATCTGAACTGAATTGAACAGAACTGAATTAAATAGAAATGTATTAAATTGAAATACATTGAATTGAACTGAGTTGAAATGAATTAAATTAAAGTGAGTTGAATTGAAATGAAATGAAAGTCTAATTGAGTCGAATCGGACTGTTCTGCAAAAGACTTTTCGGATTCCGGATTCGGCTGGGAGAAAACAGAGAGTAATTTTTCTGACAGTTACCAAATACAAATGTAGTTTAACTGATGACCATGACTACTGAGTGTCAGGCGCTATTAAAACTTTTCGTTAAAAAAACTATGACGCAGAGAAAATCAGGAAACCCACAAAGGGTGTGCAAAATCTCTATCCTTTTACCCAGAAGGTGGTGGGCCCATTTAACGCATAAATGTTTCTGTAATTTTGCATATTTGTCCAATTGTGCATATAAATATTTTTGTAAAATAGTTTTCTAATTTTCTTTATAAAATTCTATATAAAAAGGTTTACAGGTGGTTGCTGCGCCTGTATATACCGCGTGAAGTAGCGCATAGCCACAATTTTTTATCCAGTCCTATATTTCTCGATTTTGCCATCTGTACATGTTTCTCAACACACGATGTTAAAACGGCATACCATGGAACATGTACCATAGACAGCCCGGTTTTTTATATGCAGCATTTAGTCGCCAAAAAACGAACTAAATAATAGGAAATTATTAAACATTCTTGCCTGTAACCCGGTTTCCACAATATACAACATACCTACCACGTTTTTCCTGTTCGTGGCCCTCGTTTGCAGACTTGATGGCATTTCTTATTCAGCACTCACATGCAAATTCTGTTTGTCCCGTAATTTAGTACAATCAGTTTTGCTCGGGTTTTTGTATATTCTCTTCACATTAAATCTTCTTGTTAGTATACATTTGCTGTGTGCGCAACTTATTGTGCTTCCCTTCCTTGAGCTTAATAGGCCTTTCAGAATGTATGCCATTAACGTAAGCTCACAACATGCAGTAGGCTTGTGGAAAAATTTCTCTCAGACAGGGCGTTCTTAAAAAACTGGAGCTTCTGTTCCAACTCTGACGCCCAATTACACCAAACTTCGCCGTTAAAAACATCACACATTCGGGGTAAGTTGGCGTTGATTTTAAAGTCTGTGGCTTCTTTGCTAGTTGTTTTTTGGATGAGTGTCAAGCCAGATTTGCAAGGCACGGACGTGAATTCGCCACGACCAGCTCAGCATGCAGAAACGCTGACTGATTTGCCTGCAGATCTGTGTAGAATGGACCGCATTGTTGGCGCAGACATGCAATAAAAATTTAGCAAATTTCATTTTCCAGTAAAGAATGCGCGATTTCTTCCTTACGCTGATGCACATTAAGATACAAAGAATCCCATTTCCTTGCGAATTCTTTGTGTTTTTGCCGATTCTTGGGGCGGATTCTTTGACAGTCACACCCACCGCAAGGAACCAAAGGATATCTTAGAAATATTCGACAAAGATTTATACTTATCTGCCTGTCATAATTTTTCCTTAAATTATTCTGCCCGCCACAGACATTTAAAAATACTTTTAAGTTTGAAAGTTAGCTTGAAATTACGTTTCAGCTATGAAACAAGAATAGTTAGAGCACAAAAAACCCTCCACTTACATAAAGCTTAAAATTTCGTCTTGAAATTTTATACCACTTACATACTGCCTTTCTGCATACAGGGCTTGCGTCGGCAGTAACGCCGTATAAGATTTAATTCAAACTCCCTCGATGAGCGTTAGACGCAGCCATTTTAACGATAAGTCATTTGAAATAAGTTTAGATAGCACTGAGTAAAGTGACAAATGATCAGAGTATTCGTAGTGCACATGTCACTAACTAAGTAAAATTTTAAATTACTATACCTCGTCAATAAGATTAAAAATACGTTACTTGGTTAGTGAGTGGTGCACCCTGGAAGTGTCTCACAACATTTTACCAATTGGTGAAAGCATTTTAAGTAGTTTTTCTTAATTTTATTTTCTAGTTACATAAGTCTTTCAAGCAGGTAAACGAAATGCTAAGTAATATAATTTTCATGGAAAGTTTTTTTGGCACATAGTTTAACATTTCCTTTTCTGCCCGATTTACGTTAAGCATATAGGATATCATCTAATGGCGCAGTCGGGAACAGTATTGCGGGGAGATTTAAAACAAAATCAAACAAAAAATCCTTTCAACGTGAGTGCGATGTACGCATAAAATTGCTGTGAAGTACAGCAAGTACTGATGAGGTACCCCTTTTCTTGTACTTTAAGCTTAAAGGCATAAAGATGTTTATAGATACATAAACAAAATGGTCAACTTTTTATTTGATTAATGTTTTGTACTTGAGAGCTTGCTGAGTTTCTTTTATTTCTTATTACTTTTCTTAAATATTTATGTAGCCTTACTTTGAGTGTCGGGTGGCCAGATGTCATTCTTTTGGAAGGCAGCCCTGATTTTGAGGTCTCTGTCCTTCGTCCTTCTTATCCTTTAGAAGGACATTAATTTTTCTTCTTCTGAGGCCTTTCTAAAAAAATTATACAAACTGCATTTTACATATTTTAAAGGTTTCCAAACAGAATGAAATTTGGGAACTGAGAGCCGCAATAACCATTATCTGACTTATTTTTATTATAATTCAATGCAGTTGCATTACTTTACCTTAAATTGCCTACATTTGTCTTTCCTTTACCTTTTTCCTTTTCTTTTCTTTTCGTTAAGTTTCGTTTCTTTTCTTTTCGATGCTACGTTTATCAACACGTTATTTTTACTTTTGGCTAAAATAATGCTTAGTCATTTACCGAAATATCCGCTTACATATTTTTGAACTTATTACTTGATTATTAATAATAAAATTTTTGTGCGTGTTCTGCGTGAAATTCTAAAACTCTGTCACCTTCGAGTAGTTCCTAAATAGGAGATGAATTTCGCATTACCCTATCTGACAAGTTCACCTCATGACCATAGCCATTATTTAATTTTAAAATCGCTCGCACGGGAATTCACGGTTAAATAAATTCCGCAAAATCTTCTTGTTTACTTTAACATGCTGTCATGCTTGTCTGCGCATTTTTGCTTGCTTTGTTTCGACAGCGTTTTAATGCCTTAACATGCGTTAATCACTTACGGCATGATAGCGTTGAGGTACAGCCAAGATTACAAAAGAAGTTGGGTAGATTTACTCAAACAATTAGTAACTATTGTCTGAGTAAACAGACTGATTTTTAATGTGAAGCCACATCTTTGATGGCGGCGCATATCTTGGCGTGTGCAATTATTTCGTCACGCTTGATTGATTCTGAGCGCGGCTTCTAATCGGTCGACCTGGAAAGCGGTAATTAACCCTCGTGAAATTTTACTGACCAGGTTTTCAAATACACAGGAGCGTTGCTTTGAGAGAAACGACAGCTAATTAAAACATCTAGGATTGGTCTAGTCGCGCCCTCTGCAGATTTGAATTCTTACAATTAACTTTGCACGAACGCAATGATTAATTTATGACTAATACAATAATACATAACGAAGTTGAAAAGAGCAAAATTTTCGCCGCGATGCTGCACATAGCAGGCTTGAAGACGTTCACTAATTAGTCTTCTGGTAGCCTACATGTACGATGTCATATTACAGTTTACCCTACTATTACTCAGAAAAAAGCAGGGTAGTTTTATATCGGTTTATTAATCCCACATTTAGGTCACCAACACTATATTCCAAAACAATGCAAGGTCTACAGAGTGGGATAGAATCCTAGACAAGGATTTCCACTCGCAGCCTTCATATTGAAACATGCGGACTCGTAGTTGCATTGGACGACTAACTAAAGACACAGTAATTTTAGTTTCGCATTTCTGACACATGTAATAAATGTACTTTAATAGTAATAGTAATTGTCCCTATTTAAGTTACTTTGTGCTACAGGACTTTTTTCAGTGTATTCAATCAACAATCATCTAGTCTAATCTGTAATATAAGCAAGCACATTGTATCATGTTACTAGAAAAGTATAGGTTCACACCTTCCAGTCTTTTATATTTTTCAGGTAAATTCCCGTCCAATAATTAGATCAAACCTTATTGGCTTCGTCAAACTTCAATAAGGGAATGAAAGTTCTTGCCGCTATTTTGCTATTTTCTTTGGAGCCGCTGATTGGCCCAGCCCCAGCGCTGTTATCGTCCGTAATACGCGGATAGTTTTCAGTTATTGAACTTCGTAATGATGTTAGGAGTAGTGTAAGTGGAAGGAGGCCAAGTGTAAAAACCTCGCTTATTTCATTTACTTGCCTGTCCAGTCAAGTCACTTACACAAACTATTCGACGCTGACTGAGACTGACGAAGCGCTGAACCGAAGACGATTGTCCAATTTTGAGGACAAGCACTCCCATCTGTGCTGACGTTTCATATTTATGCTGCGGTTAATTCAATTCATTCTACTATGGTCGCAATACTCTGAGTCATTCAATGTACACCAGCAAGTGAGGCGGTCTCAGAAAAACGCTTTAAGCAGTTAAGTCACAATTCATTAGTCCTGCAGCTTTACATAGTTGATGTTAAAATTAATCAACAGTATTCTACTCTTGTATTTCCTAAAGTGCGCAAAATCACCCTTTTGAAAAACCCAACACTTTGTAGCCGTCGTTCAACCATCCACACTAAAAACATTCCTCGAAAAGTAAAGTACTAATCTCAACAAGTGAATAAGCGAATCGTTTGGCCTTTAGCTTGTTTAATTAAAATGCATTAGCGTAGAAAATTCTGTATGTTGCAAAAATAGTGATTAGCATTTAAAAAACTAATTGTGGTCCTCGACTATCTTCTTCTAACAACCCAAAAACAGACTCGTTTCACTTCACAGTTTAAAATTATCTTTACTTGAAATTTGTCTGATATATAAGTACACACTTATATCAGGGTTTTAGCAAGATTAAGTGGAAGCCACTTTACTATTTTAACTAAAAACTTGAGGTGTTTAAAAAATTAAATTACGAACATTTGTCCAGGTTCTTGTAGCACGTTCAAACCGTTAACTATGCGCATCCATGTTTTCAGTTCTGGATCCGCCTTCCACGCGAAACGTCGACCTATACGCGTATAGTTCATATATTACGTCAGCTGCGAAGCCTGAAGTCACTATCTTTTATATAAACCCTTTTGCGATAAATTTAACTCGTTGACGTAATCTATGCTGAGCTTTTGTTTATTTATAGTAACGCGCAATTCGTTAGCGTATTTAATTTTAGATACACAAATTTGGTAATAATAGAGTCAAGGTAGTAAAGTCAATTCAAGTCACGTGAGCTATTTTGCAAATTGAAAGGTCTGCAGAATGCTTTACTACATTGATATTAAACTTGTCATTAGACACCAGATCGTAGCAACTTCACATGCCAAAAAGGGCTTATCACACACATTGGTAAGAGAACCCTCACACTGATTTTTATAGTGTTATTTTAGGCATTCGATTTTAGGCATCGCCTTGTAACATTGAATACCCTGAAAACCGTAATAACTAAAGTCAGAGTACTTCAAGAGCAGACAACTGTACTTGAGGCTCAGACAAATAATGTGGTAAAAATATTGGTATTGTTTGAGAACCCGATATACTAGCCAAAATTTGAAAATTAGGGCAAACTGCTCTACACATGTGAGTAAATCGTAGTGGACTAGACCAGATATAGCCAAGTAATAAACACGGTCATGCTCGTGGATTTAGAATTGAATTCATTCAGACTCTTTGTCACAAAACTGTTGTTTCCCCAACGAGTTAACTATTACTTAAAAGAGCTTGTAAAAAATTTTAGCGTTTATCTGCAAATTTTATTTATAAGCCTCATTTCTTTTATTTATAACGTTGATCATCATCATTATCATTAATTTTATCATCACTATTAAACTATTTTTACATATAGTTAACAAGACAAACAAAAACACGAAAAGTGGATTCTCTGTTATTGTAAACCTTACTGTAAAACCTCTACTTTCCACACCCCTTTTTGCAGAGCGTATGGTTGCCCAAGAAAAGCAAGTCACGCAAAGTCTTTATGCAGTGTGGGAACGTGCAGGCGGTAGCTGCAAGTAATTTCTGCCCTTTTTACATTCGCGTATGTACCTAAAATGTTTTCTTGGCTGCAGTTACAATAATATTGCATGTTACGCTTGTATGTACGATCGTGAAAATTAAACACACGGATTATATTCCGCTTACAGTCGTATTGAAATTTTGAAGCTATGGAAAACAGTTTAAACTGAAAAGTTAGTAGTGAAACATATTTACCTGAATAATTTTACATTTTGTTTGATTGTTACACTCAAAACAGTGCCCGGATGTAAATTCCCAAACAAGAGTTACAGTATTAATTATTACTAATTATTACTAAGTCTGACTTCATACTTTACAATGACGATATGGCTGTTGGTGTGAACTAACTGAAAACTGTTAGGCAATTACATCAACGGAAATGTCACTAGTCGTTGTTGCGCCAAAGAGTATTACTTTCTTGGCTTTAATTAACATAATGAAAGACTTGTGCTCGTCGTCTGTTTTAAAATTGTTTAAGCAAAAGAATAAAGAAATAAGTACCAACTTATTTTAGAATGCTATAATATAAACTTTTACACATGACACTCTCCTAAATATATCATTTATATGTATTTCATTATCATTGAACTTATGTACTGGAAAGCATACGAAATAAAAATCTAGTGATTACTATAAAACTTTTTTATTAAAATAATTTTACTACCATAAAATGAACTAACGTTAAAGTGTTATAAAGAAAAAAAGTATTACATTGCTTTACATTGTATTGTGTTGGGTTGTGTTGCGTTGCGTTGCGTTACATTGCGTTACATTGCTTTGCTTTGCATTATATTGTATTCTATTGTATTGTATTGCATTGCATTGACATATAAAAAATTTTACTGATAAATACAAGTATTAAATTATATTGACCAAATAGGTGTGAATTACATACACAATATTATTGTCCACCAAATTTTTACACTTCTGCCTGCAATAGTTGCTTCAATATCAGGCTTTCTAGCCTTGACTAAATATAACACATAATTTCCTAACTGACTTCATTTAACAAATTCCACAAGTGAGGCAATTCTATTACTGTAAGTATATTCTTCCTTATGTGTTTTAGGGCAGTACAATTAAACAAAAAGTGTTCTACATTTTCTATTGCTTTTGTAATATTTTAAACACGTTTTTTCTTATTTTGTTAGCCGCTCCCATCTTCCTGTTTTCGGTACATGTACAGATATCATTTATAGATTGTTCTTAATATCTAGTTAATACCTATCTTTATTAACAAGTATTATAAACTAATACCTATAATTATTAATGCGTACGGTGTATCTTAGAATTTTCACAACATTGAACGAAATAGGCCTCATATGCTCACTTATTCTAAGCTGAAGTTGTCTTGTGGTCTGTTCTATGCAAAATCTGTTACATCCATGACAGGCATATTTATATACGACATAAATGTATCTATCTTCTAATATACACACACAAGGCTGTATAAAGTAAGTGAGTGATGGTAAATATCGGGTGGCGCAGAAATATGTGACGAAGTTTCGACTACAATATTAGAAACAAGTAGCCTACGTTAGAAACGAGTAGCCTACAATGGTGCGTTCAAACGTAGAGATTTCTCTCGCAACTTGTTGCGCAACGTCTCACTGAGAAAAGTTGCCAAGCCGTCACACGCTGTGCAACAAGTTGCGAGAGAAGTTTCTACGTCTGAACGCGCCGTAAAGTTGAAATTTGTTCAAGGCTATTGCGTAACATTATCAAAATGCAGGGTGCCAGAAAAAACATACATGTACCCCAAAACTAACCTGTTGCCATTTATCCTGATAACGGCATTTGTAAAAGACATACACATCATCGTGTAGCCTAGTTTCTCCTCTTTCAAAGAGCTATCAATTTCTCTGAGATACCCACAAAAGGCCGCTAGGAGATTTTTTCCAGGTGGGGCTCTTTTTCAACGCGTCAGCCATGAGCACGTAGTACCTATAAAGGTCCTATATATGTACGAAATTTATATAGTTATCATGTATCACGGGGGCATGTACCTATATTCTCTTCATTATACAACAGTCGGCTTGACGTGTGGGGTTACAAAAGTTTCATGTTTCATTGCTGTGTACAGAGTTGTACAGAGTTTCAATATGTCTTCTGTATTTGGCTGCACCTGTATTTGACTATTAGCCATCAATTTAACTTATAGTCATGAGACAAAAATCTATAATATCGTAAAAGAGAAATGAGCATTTTTTAAATATGCTGTTCGTTTTGCTTGCGAGTGACAGCTTCAGTTCGTATCAAATAACGATATTATATCGCATGACAACTTGGCACTCATCTATTCATTCACTCGTTTATTTGTATATTTGCGCTTTGCTTCATTCATTTATTCATACATTTATTTATTCGTTCATTTATTTGTATATTTGCGCTTTACTTCATTCATTATTTCATACATTTATTCATTCGTTCGTTTTTTCCATTATTTCTTTCATTCATTCATTAACTCATTTGTCCGTTTATTTAATCATCCATTATTGATTCATTTATTCGCTCACCTGTTCATTCATCATTCATCCGGCCATTCTTCTATTTGGATAGAAGTTGACTATCCGTTGTTCTAGTATCCGTCCACATCCATCCATACATACGTCAATCTATTAAATTTTCATTCATTCATTCCTTTATTCATTCTTTCATTCATTCATTCATTCATTCGTCTGTTCGTTCATGTAATCATTCGTTCTTTCCTCAAAAGTATAAGTTGTTTCCTTGAAGTCTTTTCTCTCTCTTTCTGCGAGCTCAAGCAGTAACAAACTTATAGCCTTTGTTTCCTCCACTGTCTGCTTAATTGCAGCGAAAATGTTTCGGCATGTCAAGTTTACTAAGCCATAACTGTGGCCACATGGGAGGCCAGAGATATACAGATATCTATTATAGCGCCTGACCAGTAACGGCAACAAGGATCGCCGCGAAGCCCATCCGAATTGTAAATTTCCCAGATGTGCACCGCGATAAAAACAAGTGAGCAGTGATATGACGAATTGCGAAATTGTTTTGCGCAGTTGCTTTGCTATCTACTCATCAGTTATTTTGTCTAGAGTTTTTGGCGGTTATTAAACTTTGTAAGCAGAAAATGATATTATAGTGTTATTATGATAGAGCTGGTTTTTTCTTGAAATCTGCCATTGTTTGTTTGCACTAAAACTTTATTTGGAATAGTCAACACAGGTTCTTGAATATGCATGTTCAATCTGAAAAGTTTATCACGTAATCTGCTAAAGGCCTATTAATAAGCGAAATAAAATCCGGGCATTACGGACAGTCCTAATTTAATTATCTTGTATAGTTCACACTGCTTAGATTAGATTGCTAGATTTCTAGAAATAATCCCCTGCCGCAAGTAGTAAGTTAAACTCTGGTCGTACAAATATAGTTAGGTTAACTAAAGTTTTGAGTTAGTCATAACTTTTGCTCCTGTTTTGGTAACAAAAGTAATTACACACCGTTTTCTACACTTGATAATTAATGTGGTACAACCACGTAAACTTGTCAAACTCTTCGAATGGCTATGAAACTTATTTAATAAAGGGTGGTTAACTAATAACACATGCGACATCAGTAACTAATAACATATACGACGTCAGTTGATTCATTTACAACTGCAAATGTGACGTATTTGGGCGCCCTCAATCATGCAGATGAGAAGGGTTTTTTAGTTTAGCCTGCTAAGCGTTATGAAGTATTAAGCGGAATGAACCTGTTAAGCGTTATTCATAAGTAACTAATAACTAATCACAGTCCAACTCATAAGTCCGTCAACTATCTGAGTGAACTATCTCAATGTGATATATTCTGCGGATCATTTCTGCTATTGCTCTGTTTGAATGCAATGTTTTCAAGCAAAAACAAAGTGAAGTCTGTGTTTGATAAATAAAAAACATGCAATTTTAACAACATGAGTTGATTTGAGAATTAGTGAGCGTGTTAATTATATAAACCTAATTGGTTCTATTCGTAAATCACTAGGGTAATTATGAGTCCCTTTCATTAAATGTTTTTGGACGCAGTTTTCCCAGTGTGCCACCCACAATGTAATTGCATGCATACTCGTGGGAACGTACAAAATAATTTAAACCTGTTACATTAAAATTCGGCCATCCCCCTAGTTTGAATTTCTTATCATTTACCATGTTCTTTACAAATTGAATATGTACCAAATATATGCGTGTTTTTCCGTAAGGATTCCACAAGTCAATAATGACGCTGACACATAGGCAACTCTTTAACAAGAGGCTAGCTTAAACTTGGTCGAGTTATTAATCATAATTCATACAATGTTGCAAAGCGAAATTAAATGAGAATTAGCCAACTTGAATTATAGCTTGTTGTTGAAGACGTTTAAAAAATATAATTACTATAAAACAAAATTTTTGCAAACTGTTTTTAAAGTTCTTATTTTACTGAAGTTAAGCTACAATGAAGAAAACTGTCTTACATTTGCCAAAGGTTTTCACTTGTGCGTGTGAATCCACTGAAAAAGAAATTCCCTTATGTGCACTTTCCAATGCACTACGGAATTCGCCAACAGAATTTTGTCCTCTTACTATTTTCAATTTATATTGATAATTACGTATGCCGAATAAGGTTTAAAACTACTAAAAATATTTGAGTAAATGCTCGGTATGGGCAACGGAATTCGTCAAGGCAGGGCTTTGTCTCCTTTACTATTTTCAATACGCATCCTCTAGGTATCTTGAATAAACTTTGGAATTATTAAAAATGATTGAGTAAAATGTCCAGCATGCTGAGTTATGCTGAAGTCTTAGCAAGAGGCTAGTTGATTGCTGTATTAGCAAGTGAAGGCGCTAGCGAAGGGATGAAGCCCGCCTGATTTACTGCATGGGAAAGTGAACACTTGTGTTGTGTAAGCTCACCAGCATCCAAGCAAGCGCTCCCAGAAAGCTTGCATGTTTGCCCTTCCACTTTACTCGTATAAAGAAAGGGTGAATCGGCTGAAACACGGTCCGCACTCGCGTGACACTGTTTAGCAAGCAGATTAAGCGCGCAGGACCAACAGACAATAGCACCTCGTCAATGCGTGCTCATCACCATTTAGGGCTTCACACAGGGCTTCACTGTAATGCATAATCTCGCCGCCCGGCCAAATCAAATGACTTCATTTTCATAAAGATGTAGGTAAACTTTGATGTTTAGCATAAGCCGAGTATGCTAGGAATGTGTTATGAAGATCTCTGAGATTTGCATACATGTTTAAGGAAAGAGTTCTGATGACATAAATTATTTATATTATACTTCGAGTTTATTGTTATCAGTTTTCTTGACAGTAATAGAGCTTTTATTGACATTTGTTAGCAAAAAAGTTTTTCAGAATTATGACTCGATTCTGAAAACAAATAAAATGCCGGCATTGCCAACAAATACAAATACAATACAGAACCGTTCTTTCTTTATTTCTTTCGTTTGTTCTTTCTTTTTTCTTTCCTTCTTTCTTCATTCCTTTCATCTTTTCTTTCTTTCTTTCTTTCTTTCTTTCTTTCTTTCTTTCTTTCTTTCTTTCTTTCTTTCTTTCTTTCTTTCTTTCTTTTTTCTTTCTTTCTTTTCTTTTTTCTTTTTTTCTTCCTTACTTTCGTATTTTCTTTCTTTCTTTCTTCCTCTCTTTCGTATTTTCTTTCTTTCTTCCTTTCTTTCTGTCTTTTATTTTTTCCTGCTTTCTTCTTTCTTTATTTCTTTCTTGTCCTTACTTTGTCTCTTTCCTTTTTTAATTATTTTTTTCTCTTTTCTTTTTTACTTATCTCTGCTTTTGTAAGCGAGGACGAGCCATATAGTTTAGTGTACTGCAGTGTAGTGTAGTGTAGTATAGTGTAGTGTGGCATAGTATAATGCAGTGCAGTGTAGTACAGTGCAGTCTCGTGTAGCAGTGTAGTGCAGTGCAGTGTAGTGCAATGCAGTGTAATGCAAGTGCAATGTAGTGTAGTGTTGTGTAGTGTAATGTAGCTTGGTATAGTGTATTGTAGCATAATGTACTGTAGTGTACTGTATAGTGTAGTGTATTGTAGTGTAATGTAGTTTTGTAGCTCACCGCCACGTACAAGAAAGCATCTTTCCTATACGGAGACAACCGTTTCTTTGTTTCATATGTGTTCTCAAGCTGCAGAGATCTGGTGATAATTCTAATTACATCATTTTTCCTTTTCAAGTCGCGTCTTTCAGTCACAGATACTGACACCTTGTATCACTGTAAGCCTCTGGCAACAACCTGGCTGACTTATTCTGCAATATATAAAACAGTGAAAAAAATATAATAGCAGATCTATTCCTCTTGATCAAATACAAGTGGCGTAAAGTTATGACGTTGCATTTATATTGAAACTATTTTGCATGAAACCAGGGCGTATTTTTGATATAAAAAGGGCGTAAGGACTTTAAAAAAGAATAGAAATCCATTTTGATAAGCTTACATACGCTTTGTTGTGCATGTTAATGTTAAAAGGAGTTGCTAAGTGAGCTTCGTCAGTTTTAGATTGCACATTGTCTGAATTGAAGGTAACTTCCTGTTTCTGGATCCACTCCGCAAATATGGCTTCCGAAATAAAACGAGACCGTTTAAATATGCACGGCTGTATTTTACATTGAATTGTTAGCACCACTAGCACAGTTAGTGTGTCAACAATGAGCAATTACCTGTAACTGGGCGCATTGGGACTGTGTGTTTGACTAGTCAGAGCTTAAAGCGTTAGAAAAGCGACAATGAAAAATTGAAATGTTTGCAACATGCAGCTTGCTGCCACAGCTACAAAACAGCGCGTGGCACTGCGAATTGAACGCTTGTTTGAATAACTAGAATAAATGTGAGCGTAGTTGCCAACGTCACTCTACACATTTCTAGTATTTCATTATCTATATAAATGAAGTAATGCAATTAAATAATTTGAGGCGCCATTCATGATATTGCCTCTTAATCTCGTGTTGCTACTGTAGTACGAATAACCTTTTATATGAATTTTTAACGCTATAATACGCTGTTGTAGGGATGTTACCTCTGTCCAAGCAAAACTAAATTGAAAATCTATACAAGTTAAGTCCTGCTCGGCGAGGAACCCATTCAGATGATCATTTGTGTAGTTCAGAAATTATTTTTGTGAAATAGGAAATGCTATATAGGTTTTACATGTCAAATGTAGACCTACGTTAACTCAAATGTAGATTTAGGTAATTCAAATGTGTCTTGGTAACTCAAATGTAGACTTAGGTAGTTCATATGTGTTAACAATGGTTTTCAGGAAATCTTGAGCGCTTTTGGTAAGTCAAATGTAGACACATGTCAAGTCAAGTGTGACATTGGTATCTCAAATGTGGATAGGTGGTAAAGTTTAAGGATGTTAAATTTAATCTTCTTTGATTTCAATTTAATAATTGCTCCTTACTTAAAATAACAACGTTATAGGTCTACTAATAGATGCACTATCTTTGGTTTATCTTTTTCTAATTTGCACTTAAATACCTTAATTACCGATTTATTCAAAGTAATGCATCTACATTTGACTTACCTAAGTCACATTTGAGTTACCAAAACACATTCGAAATTCCTATGTCTACATTTGACTTACCTAAGTCACATTTGAACTTTCCTGTGTCTACATTTGACGTGTAAAACCTATAATAATAGTGGTATCTCTTACAGTAAATACAATCATGCTCGTCCACGTCATCTTACTCAAAGATTTTGTTTTTTGCAGATCATAATTAACACATAATTATGTTTTTGTGCATGCACAGAAAGCTATGATTTTCCGCGCGTTATTGTTGACTCCAAAGAGTTTTGTTGCTGAAAAATTGTGCTACCAAGAAAAGATTAACATTTATACATTTAATGTAAAGATTGTCTTTAATAAAAATTACACTTCTAAATATGGAAAAATTCGTATGTTACAGTGATAGTTTGGTGGGCTACAATTACTGCAACGTTATAATATCATTCAGCTATTCTATAATAACTATATGATTTCTTATAAAGCCAACTACTGCGTGCTTATTCAGTGCTGGTGGTCAGCGTCTTAGCGGGATGCTTTCATTTCTATTTAATAGGCTTGTTATCTAATAGAATTAGCCCACTGCAGTCTGTGATCGGGTCAGTGGCAGTAACTCTATTCCTAATCAAAGCCACGCAGAATAAAAGAGGCAGGATTAATTTAATCGGTTGATGTACATACAGCAGCGTTAAGAATAGATTTCAAATAGTGAAATCGATGGAAGAAAAACGTTTTTATCGTCAAAAAGTTCTGTAATGTTTTTAACTCAAGTAGAATATCAACAGATACATTTTATCGCTAAAAAATTTGTTACATTTATTCTATTCCTCAGGTTATATATTCACATCTTCGCCTTCTTATTGTAGTCTTTTATCCTGAGTGGTATTTTGCCTAGTTTGAGGCGATTTATGTAAACAAATGTTTATTTTTATATTATATATATTCTCGTCCTACGTTGTTTTTATGACGAATTCACATTTTTGGCTACTCTAATCGATCTTGGAAAAATATTGTACTTGACGTAACTGTAAATTCGCTGACATTTTGTTTTATTGCTCTATGTTTCTTTGATTTGATAATAAACAATATAGCGAATAAACAATGATAATAATGTATGCAGTAATAAATCCGAAATTTTTATTGCAAAATTAAAAATTTCAATCTCAAAAAAGCAGTTAAAGGGCAATTTAAAAAGCTATATTTAATAAGCGTTTTCTTTGTTTTCGTCAGTCATAATAATTATTTGTTACAGTTTCATTTCAATATTATTTGTTTACAATCATTAGAATATGTATTTCTTAAATGCATAATAAAGAACGACAAAAATCCGAAGTTTAGTTTTTTAATAATTGCTTGTTACATAACATAAAAGCCTAGAGTATTTTAATAAAAATACTCAATAAAAAATTAGCATTTACACATATAAGCAGTTCTTCCCTAATCGCGTAAGACATAGCTTTTGGTAAATTAACGATATAGTAGGCCTCATGTTTATGAATAACAAATCGGAATTGAATAGCTAGTTTAGCCCGTAACTAAAAGATTTAGCAATTGAAAACAGTAACACTTAGGTTCTTATGATATTCAGCTATTAAGTTCTTTCCTTGTCTTACTATTTTTTAGATTATTTTAAACATTACCAAGAAATGTAATTTGACATTCATCAAAATTACGCGCATGTGCTATGTCAGTTTAATTTGTTGTCCGATTATACGTTAATTATCTCATCACCATTAAACTAATTAACCCACTACGCTGCTAATTATTAACACTTCTTGATTAACGAATTCACCAAGCAGCATGGGTTTGCATAAATTGCTGTCCTTTCTTCAGACAGCTACATTGCAGAACTCAATGAATTTACAGACACATGTATAAATTGCTAGCGCATTTAGAATTATAGCTTATATATGTATAATATATATATATATATATATATATACCTGTAGGACCAGTTCCGATAAAAACGCACACAAAAGGACTCGGTGCACACGAACTGATCGCAGAGTTCAAAAACGGCTGCGATGAACAAACTAATATGTGTATATACATCGTTCATACGTGTACGATCTCTAATAGTAATTAGTTATTTAGGATTTTTCATGCAATTCCAAAAATGATGAAATCACACTTTCAAAATATAGAAAGTTAAAATGTGTAGTAATATAGTTATGAAAAACCAATATCCCCGAACGCCTACATTTTATATTAATATTTTTCTGGAAAATAGCGGCGCCCGTTAGTTGTTTAAAACTGTGAATTTTATTCTCTTTGGGGTTTTCCTTCTTTTAGAGTTACTAAAATTTATATCTGTTATTGTCATTTATAGAACATACACTATTCTATACATTAAATCCTCGCTTGTATTTCGTCAGCATCCAGCGGAACCGGATACTGTAATACGCTTTTCTTTCAGTGCTTTCACTGCACCCAAGCTTTCGTCACACCTGTATTCAAGACTACGTACGTTGTTTTTGTTACTGTTGCTTTATTCACTGGTTGGTAATGACAAGCCAGTCGTGTTAAAAATTGGAATGCTCTTTTGCGTGCAAACTGAAAACAATTACACCGTGTTAAATTTCGCCTTTTTTTACTTTGTAAACTGAGAGTATTTGCAGCTACATGTAGTTAGTTATTGTGGCTTGCCGGTAGTTACTATTATATGTTACAAAACAGTAGTTTCTTGTTCTTAGCAGAGCTGCGTTACTTGGCAACGTTGTTACAATAGAATAATACACGCACATTCACCACCAATGTAGAATTAAAAACCGTAGGGCTATAATTTGCCGAGCAGTAAAATCACACTCGCTTGAGGGACCTTTGTTTTCTTGTATCCATGTTTTTTTAATAATGAACGCTTTTGTGGAGTGTATTGTTACGTTCCTCAATATAGTGCGTCTAGATTTTTAAAATCGCTTACACTGTTACGTATATGATGGCTCATACTAACATAGTTCCTATAGTAACTATAACTCATTGTTATTAAAACTGGGTTAGTTTTTTATTTTTGTCTAGCTTTTTCTACATTTTTATGCTGTTCAAAAGTGCAAAAATTGGTCAGAATTCCCATAAAGTGCCTACTTCTTTAATGCCACAAAAGCAAGGGGGCAATAAAAGTAACTATGTGGCCACTGTATAGTTTAAATGCCATGTTAAACTTAAACCATACCTTCTCTGGTTACTAGACAGATGGGTGACCACCGGGAAACTAGGTGGTTTCAGCAGCCCTACTGCCTTCGACTTCTACGTTTTTGAGGAAGAATTTACTGTGGTACCTGTGGCTGAGAAATCTTTGCAGTTCTGTGGTTCATGTTAGAGGATTATTTTCGATAATTAATAAAGCTTACAACAAATAGATTTTGCGGACGGAGATTTATATCATTTCATAGATGGAATGCTGCAACATTTTTGGTAACATTTTCTGTTGAAACGCCTCTCAAGGTTTTCTATGTTATTCTTCGCTGAAACTTTTTATACAATGTGATTCCTCCAGTACCGATACATAAGTAAAGACACAAAACATTATACTAAGCGTATTGAAAGTACACCTACATTAGTCACCCGAAAAGTAAATTTTCGGATAAAGAAACGTTAAGGAAAGTTTTAGCATCTCCGACATGCCTGAATAATTCTAACAAATCTCAGGAAGTTAGATTGATTAATTGATTCACTCAGTAATGCAGTGTAATTACAATTTGCGTTTTCTCAACAAAAGTTAAAAGAACAGTAATAAGCAAAAATTATAAACATTGTTGTTGCTGCATGGTACAGAAAGCAGGCTTATATGCATAGCATGATGCTGAGCCAATGAAAAGAATAAAGAAAGGCATCAAAGAAAAAGAAATTGAAATAAAAAAAGAAATATTAAAAATAAGAAGTAAGACCACGAATATGATTAGAAGTAAATACGATTGGTATGTAAAGCCGGATACTCCCGACCATTGTTTGCATCTAGCTCAACAGGTGCTGACTCGTGGGCTAAAAAATTTAGTGTACCAGTTAAATTTTATTGATTTTTTATTCCAACAGATATTGGTGTTGATTTCAATTTGAACACATTTAAGTTCGGGACACAGTAATGAATTTACATGAATAAATTTGAACCTCACGGTAGCTAGATCATTCAGACTCTAGGCTTCTGTAAACTTTTTCTGTACAACGTACAATAGAAAAAGAATCATGCCTGCGAGCTGCGCGTATACAAAGGCCATGATAGTGTAACAGAAGTAATCAGAAATGCTTTAATTGGTCAGTCTGCTGAAGCGCATGTGTGTCTGTTCACCTGGAAAAGGTGCTACGTGTGCACATTTGCCCTGTTCATTTCTTAATTTTAGCGTCTTTTTTGCTTCCTAATACTTGACCAATGTGGCAACGAACGCATGCTAATGTAACTAGTAAGAAACTTGTATGTGTTTACTACGTAGAATATATTTTTGCCGGTTTAGGTGCGGAAATAAACATTTAGTTACAAAATCTATTCAAAGGAATAAAAAAATTATTAGCATGACATTATCACAGAAAACATATTATTGCAGTGTGATAAATAAACACTCAGTCAAGTATAAGCCACTAACATATGCTTTCAACGTCAAATCTATAGGTTGGTTTTGCATAAAGAATTTGTTTTACAAGAGTGAGGAGTTCGAATTTTCGTGCGTGAGTTTATTTTTTCAGCAAGTAATCAGCATGCGATGAAAAATGCGCAAACAGACCTTGATCTTTTCCGTTCGTATTTTAGAACGAAATATTCTTACTTTTTATTTTAGAAAATGTTTTGAAACCTTCAATAAAAACTGAAAGCAGACGAAAACTGATTTCAATGGATACAGTTAATTGCTTAGCTGTGGGGATTTTTAATTGCAACCAAAGACTTATACAAAATAACAGGATTGAAGAACATTACAAAAATAAAACCCAGACTTCTGCACTAACGAAAGATAATCTACTTCTTTCCACTTATCACTCTGCAGACTTAAAGATTACATATTTTACCTTACCCGTTTACAAGTTTAATTTTGTCAGGGCATCCAGGTGTACCCACGAACTCAGCATCATTCTAATCCTAATGAATTCATTGAAGAGGATGCTACTGCTGCTGCATCCAATAATCCACACGATTGCTAATCCGCGGGATTAATCATCATATATTACACTGTCTCTGTATTGAATTCTTGTGACGGTGGAGTCAGCAAGCTACCGAATACGTCTTTAATTTGATGTCAAGAGAGACATTGCATGTTTATTTAATCCCTACCTGTGCATGATAATTGCAAAGTAGAGCTATAGATGCAACAATGTTGTTATGTAGGATAGTATAAAAATCGAAAAACGAATAACAAGTAATAAGACTGTTATCTTCCAAATCGCAAATAGCAAACAACGACTAACAAAATTAAGCAGCCCTCACTTATCTGAGTGAAACAGTGGCTCTAAGGGCCTGCGTATAACATAAAATTGCTTTCAAAATCTTGTTTGGCACTACAATTTAAGCTTTACTTTGTGAGCCTAGAACAAAAATAAGGTAATCACATAAAGCTCCTCTTGTGATCTTTAGTGATCTAGTTTATAAAACATTTTCATCACTAAACGTTACGGGCTGTTTATGGTGAAATCACATCTGTTTACATCAGGTGAAATTGACATTTTAGTCACTTATTTGTACATCTTGGTGTCGCTAGCCAACGCGCTGTATTATTAAAAGCTTTAAAGGTTGCAGATTTTATTAAATGTACAATTACAGTAGCTAACTAATGGCTCAAGTAGGCAGTGTATTAAAGGTCTGAAATGTACCTAGTTACTGCTCACTCAGGCAGAATTGGTGAACTCTGCGACTATTGTATCACCACCAAATGAGTGTTGCATTACTTTATAAATGGCTGCAACTCGCAGAACGGTATAATAAAATAATTGCAATATTATTCGCTAATGCTCGGTAGTTTTCCCCGTGGGGTGATTGTGATTGTCTGAATGGTGCAGCCTTCCCTTTTGTTCACCACCTTTCAGAGACGCATGCCACATTCTAGGGCGTCTTTCAGCACGCTGCGTCTCGTAATGGTCCCTTCTCATGCG
The DNA here is from genome assembly GCA_030141605.1 of Tubiluchus corallicola. NCBI lineage: Eukaryota > Metazoa > Priapulida > Priapulimorpha > Priapulimorphida > Tubiluchidae > Tubiluchus > Tubiluchus corallicola. The sequence goes on along the minus strand of JAQGDQ010000045.1, from coordinate 860,259 downwards.
TTTCTCCTTTCGCAATTAGCTCCACATCCAAAACATTTCACCGGCTTTATTCTACGGCGGCCAATTACGTTGTCTGGACAAGTGGAAACACCACTCGAGACTTTTGACAGTTTTTACCGTAGCTGGGAACAAGAACACTTGGCCAACATGCACAACAATGGTTGGAGAGGCACTATGTCGTTTGTATGTTTTGATTCAAAATCAGACCCACTGTTTGCGGATTAGTCTTGGAACCCGGAGGCCCCGTCTCGGTTTCATTATTGCGTTTTGTCTTGTTTATTTTACCATTTTTATGTGTATTATATAAGCATTGGCTTTAAATGGTTTTAATGCTTTTGTAACTTAGCTGCTTTGTGCTAAATCAAACTATAGCGCGTTGACGCTAGTCCTGTAGGCCTAGAATGGTCAGTTTGAATATTAAAAATTATAAAAAAGTTAAGTTAACGTAGGTATCGCGCAGGCCTGCAACATAATTAAATGAAATCAAGTTATGAAACTTTGGAATATACTCAGCCAAAAGAAAGGGAGTGTAAAATAAAATAGAACTAAAACTCTCAATCTTAAACAAGGGGCGTTCCAGTTAATGCATAATATTAACTGTTATAGTCGCTACACCACGTTAATTAAGAAAAGTCAACTTCTGTATTAGTGGCGTCATGATTTTGTAGCTTTAGTGGTTCGGTTAAGCGTCTTGTGGTTAGTGGTTTCATCAGATCCTGCAAACTACCTTCTAGTTCTCGAAACATATTCGCTTTCCAATACAGCTTTTACTGCAAATAGCTAGTTACATTTAGAGGATATAAGCATTATTGCCATCAAAGCCTTACAATGTCAAATTTCAACTTATGCCTTTAGTCGGCGCCAACTTTTGGAGATTTGTGCAGTTCAGCACTATTTATAGTAATGCTGTTTTAATAAGCTTGCTAATGGGATATAATGTAGATTTTGTTATTTGGCAAAGAGGTAGTAGGCTTTAGGGGCGTTTTGAATTTTTATCCCCTTTTTGGAAATGCGGGATCAAAATAATTTATATGCATTGTAGTACAAACATGTTTTGGTCTGACAGAACATGAGTCAGACTCCAAAACTCGGATACTAAGAGAATATGTCATACAGCAATATACCGCCTCGAGTTTGTTCTGCAAGTAAAGGTATAAGATTGCTTTGATTCATACCCGTAATAACTCTAGCTCAGAGCTTTAATTAGAAGTTGTCAAAATATTTTGCATTCCATTTCTCCTCCATTTTAAGCTTCCACCTAATAATTTTATTTAATCCGTCGCAATTATTAAAGAAGTTCTGACAAAAACTTTCGTTCTTTGGTTACAATAAAATGTAAATAAGATGTCCTTTTGTTTCAATGGGCCATAAACTTTTATTTGATTTAGTAGCCAAATATATTGGGAAGACCAAAAATGCTTTAAGCGCCACAAACAGGAGAAAAGAGGATGATAAGGAGATCCTCATATCACAAAACATGAGCTTCAATGGTTTCAATGCCTATATGTTCATTCCCATTTCGAAGTTCATTCTCTGATTAAAATTCATCACAATTCCTCTGCTGGCAGAAATTTCTACCCTTGGATTTGGAATTCCTTCCTCCTCTTGGAGTCAACTGTTTCCTGTTTGATAACAATTGCAAGTCTATCTTCTCTCAAATCAGGCCAAGAAAGTTATTCATTCTCGTACCAACCGCCTACATAATGTAAATTCTTATTTTGCTTTTTGCAAAATACTTATTATCAGTTTGCAAATCACAAGAAACATTGTTTTGGATTATTCAATGGCATATAAAATAATACAAAGAATGCCAAAACATGCAAAATTTATGAGAAATATAAAAAATAGACAATGGTATCCATCTGGCAACATCCTTAGTGATCTGATATCTGAATGAAATCAGTGATTTCGAACTCGCACCTGCTGCAAGCCCTACATCTAAACCAACATAATTTTCAGTCAGTAAGTGTTCGCGTGGATATTTCTCGAGTATCAGCTGCGTGTTTTAGTAATAAAAATCTCGGAAAACTACGGAGCAATAATAAGCTACATTATAATTGCATGAATTTTCTGCGCTTATGCGAGGACAAAAACGACTGGCTTTTCAACTATTTTGACAAGTTCAACTTGCATGCATACGCAGCGAGAACTCACAAAAGCGACCAGCAGGTGCTACGCATTAATTAATAATTACTCGCATAAATGTCTAAAATATCAACATGAAAACTTGACAGGTAACGTACTTAGGTGCTCTGTGCACGGTTGGCAATTTCTTTACCTAAGTAGTACGTGCCTAATGTGCGCGCTCTCAATCAAATTCTAAAGAACTGTTTCGAAGCCAAACGGCATCAAGAAAGAGAGGTCTCCATAAAGACGTTGCAAAGCCACAATTAATTAAATTTTAATACCAAACGTTAAAGAGAGGAAGTGAGAAAAAGTTGAAATACAGTCTTAATTTGAACCAGACACCTTTTGCCCATGTTGCAGACACGTTCGTCCACTAGGCCAGGACATTCGCCGTTGGTTAAGGCAGTCCAGTGTTAATCCATTATAGATGGCCAGCCAAATTCAGCCTTTCAATGTCAACTCGCTCACGCTAGTGTAAGCAGAAGATCCCTCAGTTCAGATCCAGGCTGTATGCCAACATTTTGTCATTTCCTGTTTTTCAAGTTTGATATCCAAATTTTATTAAATGTGTATTTGTAATACCATCAATAGTAATAATCTTGATATTAAGGTTATAATAATCAAGTGATTTAAAGCCGTAAACATGGCATTCCGTTGCGATGTTCGAAGTTACGCTATTGCAAAAATTATAGACCCTTCAAAAGAATTTTAAACATTGTCAAATGTATGAATAATGGCAGTTTCATGTTGCTGCCATAGTAAATGTACAACGTAACTTAACAATTACTTCCTTTATTACAAAAACAATCTAGCTATTAACACTTTATCATACACTTTGAGTAATAGACAAATACGACAATGTCTACAGTAAACGTAAGCGGCAACAGACAGGTATATTGAAATTAAAATTGTTATTTAAAGCCATTTTGTTTGCTTTGTACACTTACAAAAAGCTATTAATTTACCTTTGCTATAGCGTTTGTAGTTATGGGAAACACAACGGATCGTTGCGTAGTAAACTCAATGGCTTATAGTGTCAGTCAACTCCTTTTTGTGCCAGCATATATGAATTGTTAATTTTCAACGGTGTTATGTTAGAAACCAATTAAGCACTTGTATCGTGTTATACACGAAAGTAAAAATTTAACTTACAAACATAATTTCGCTTTAATCACAAAAACAGCTCCCTTAGGGTTCTGCAAATTAATGATTGTAAAATTTGCTTTCTAAAATTTATTAATAATATGTAACTTCAAAACAGCCGTGTACAGCGTCTGGTTAGTGCATGTTAATTTAAGACTTGCTCGTAAATTAGTGAGGAATTCTTTCTTCAAAATAAGCGTAATCAATTTCAATGAAGTACTCTTTCGTAATTTCGGAAAGGTATAATAATTTAGGGATTATAGTCCATGTATATTCTCAGGAGTGAGTTTGCCAATGGATGAATGAACACACAATGGTTTGTGTTCGCCATTTAATATAAAGCGATTGTCTGGATTCCAATTATTTAAGTCTGTTACGCTGATTAAAAAAATCCATTAAAGACTACAGAACATATAATCAATATAAAGCAGTGGGCGAAATTAATTTTACAATAATAAAAGGCTGTTGTTCGATTATGGCTATTTGAAAGACTGAAAAATGCGAACCTACCTTGCTAATATAGAATGTAATATAAAATTTATTATTATTATTATTATTATTATTATTATTATTATTATTATTATTATTATTATTATTATTATTATTATTATTATTATTATTATTATTATTATTATTATTATTATTATTATTATTATTATTATGCATATACATATACAACACTTAACTTCGCATTGGTTTGTTTTTTAAAAGCTTTAAAGAGTTAAAGTCAACTAAAATAAAGATGAATTGCTAATTAATGTGACTGTGCTGCACTTGTATAAAGACATTAGATGGAAAATCTACAATCACAACGACAGTGAAAACGGCAATAAGAGCGACCACAACAGGCTGACATCAACGCGTCAATTTAACGTGAATTTTTTGCGTTCACACAAACAGCCAGATTCCTATAAACAAGTTTGCGTAAATTTAATAAATCTTCTTCATAGCTACGGCTTCGCTCTGTCGGTGTGCGTGTACCGCTATGGCTTCCCTTGCATCAGCGAACTCCTAGCTCTTGTACGCTCTCACTGAACAGAATTCGTGCAAATTAAGCGTATAGTAATTAGTTGAGTAGCTGTGTTAAAAGAGAGACGTTACTAATGAGCTGAATTCAGGCACTCATTGTGGAGTTAACCCAGGGTAAAGATGGAAAGCTCATGTTAGCCAGGGGATACGCACTGCCAATTCAACACGTGCTTTTGTGCTGTTGCATTTCTTCTCGGGGCAAATTATTATTTCTCTATAATGAAGAGGGCGGTTTTATGTCCGGGAAACCCTCAGTAGTACCTTCGTGAAAGTTTCCTACCGATTTTTTTAATAACGTTGTCTTTCAAAACCAGGAGCTGTTTAGGATTTAGATTGTATTTCTCTTGATCATTCGAATCAATTATACATGGAACATTGTATATTGGGGTAGAAGTTTATTTATTTACTTTCCGTTGTGGCTCTTGGTCTTCGCAACGCCTAACCCAATTGTCGAGCTAGCTCAGCTATTCATTATGATAGGTACCCAGAGGTTTCAAAATATAGTTTGAAAAGTGTAATTAATGTAAATACCGGCTAACATCATACAGATATTGTTTTTGAAATACCTCGAACTTAGGCTTCGTTATGTAATATAACATACTTGTTAATTGTTAGAATCTTAATTTCAAAATTATCTGTTTATGACGGAATACTACTAAAATTTTTAATTTTCGAAACTAAACTTGACTGAAGGGAAGAACACTTGAAAAAGTCTGACCTAAGCTGAGATTTGTTCTGACAACTCACCAAACAATCTAGCATCTTCAACTGTTAATTTAGATACTAAATTATATAAATGGATTTAACTGATCGATTGATTAATTAACTAGTTAGAAAACTGCCTGTTATTAAAATTTATATATAATCACTAGAAACTGTATGGTCTAACGATCATAACATTAAATTTGTAATCCAAAATTCCCGGTCCAAATTTAGGCTAGGTCGCGATTTTCTCACCTTTCTTCCGTTCTCAAAAGTTCAGTTATTTTGGAGTGTTTGTTCTATTGAGCATAGTCAATGTAATCAACGTCACTATTAAACATACTATAGCATATTTTATCGTTTAGGTTAATAAATCGGTTAGAACAGAAATCAGAAGAAATAGTGTCAGAAAAATTCGCAGTGTGTGTATTTTGCCTTGTTGCTTGCTTGAAAAGTTACTTGATGAAAACTCTGATACTAAAGGGTTAAAATTAATACTTTTTCGTCAGATAGATGGAAAAGCTATAATGCGCTTGCGCGGAAATAAAAGCTCAGATTATTCTGCTCCCGTGTCTTTTATTTTCAGCAAATTTAATTACACGAAGTTATGCTCGCGTGCGCGGCTTTCAACTTTTAAATTGCTTAGTGTACACGCATCATGCTAGTACAAATTAACTAAATTACTCAGATTGTGACTACATACGAGGGTTGCAGTTTGTGTAATTCCGTGAAAGGTTAGGAAATGCGTTCTGGAACGCGGTTCACGGCATTTCTTAAATGTTCTTGAGATTGCATCATGAGGCTGCATGCCTTGCGTCTCATTAAAGTAACTTACAACAGTATTGGGAGTAAAATAATTATAGTATAAATATATGTACACGCTCTGAATTCATCGTAATAAAATATAGTAATTATCTTAACTCGGTGTGAGGCGTTGAAAAAATATTATCATTTTAAATAAAACGTAAAACTAGTTATTAAAATTTTCTACCCAACAATATTTGACCACGATATATGTGTGCTTAATTCTTCTTTCTTTTGAATTGCTTGTTTTGCATAGGGCAGATTTCGATAATTTCTGTTGAGTGGTTAGTTTTTTACGCCTTTGGTGCTTCGCATACAGCCATTCCTTCTCCGTAAAGATCGTAACTACAATTTCTTTCAAATCTGTGCCTAGCTTACTGTAGTTTAACGATTTACTATAATTTAATTGTTTTATTATAGCATTAATATTGACAGTCTGGTAGTGGGAGTTGTAGTTCAATATTCTGGCATTGATTTATACTTAGAGGAATCTCTAAGGCCCACTTGACTGCTGCGGATCGACTATTTCTCAACAGATACCTGGATTAGCCCGCAAATGAATACAAATATTTGTTATTGTTGTGTTTGTAATTTTTAAGTCTTTTGTAAACAAATCTATAGTAAATTTTCCATACGAAGTGTCTGAATTGCTTCTGTCATAAATTAAACTAATATTCTTAAATTTCAAAGTGAAATTATTGATCATAAGGCAATACAATTTTATTTTGGTTCAAAAGAAAGTTAAAGGATTTAAAAAATGCTACTTAGAAATTCAGTTATTATTTTAATTTACATTTATGCATTTTATTTTAGGTATCAAAGGTATTACGCAGCACTATAAACTCAGCAAGAACGAGAAATTGTTTTGAAAAAAATTAAACTAAAATTAGAAAAAAGGGCTATTAAAAACATACGTCATTATTCTTATATATATTTATATATATATATATATATATATATATATATATATATATATATATATATATATATATATATATATATATCTGTATGTGTGTGCGTGCGTGTGCGTGTGTGTGTAGTGTGTACAGTATTTTTAGGCACAGAGAATTCTGAGCATTATCAGCAGTATGTTTTCAACAAATAGCTGTAAACTAAGCAAGAAATAAATAAACTTAAAACAATTAACAATTGAACTTGAATGAGAAGAATGAGAAGGACGAACTTAAAAACAATAGAATTGAATGAGAAAAGAAACAAGTGTGAACTTTAATACAATTGAACTTGAATGACAAAAAAGTCAAGGAAGAACTTAAAAACAAATGCACTTGAATGAGGAAAGAGAGAAGGATGAACTTAAAAACAATTGAACTTGATTGAGAAAAGACACAAGGATAAGCTTAAAAACAATTTATCTTGAATGGAAAAAGACAAGGATTATAATAATTAAATTTTTTATAAGTTTGGCGCTCCGCAAGCTAGCTGGAACTCATTCAACGAGATAAATAGACGGAACAGCGCATAAGAGATGAAGCCACACAGTAGCAGTTTTCTCAGCGATTTTCTATCCATTTACTAACCAGGCTTGACGTTGCTCAATTCTATTCGCTTACAATTCAGTTTCATAAACACACCGTTGAGCTTAATCTTTCGCCCAGATAGCTTATAAAAGTAGGCTGAGTTATCCAATTGACAATTTTTTAATCTAAATTTGTGTCACAGCCGCATATTGCGACGATTATAAAACCAATAACAAATATTAATAATATAATAATTTTATTAATTTTGGTGAGATGACTCTATCATTAAATATTATAGCAGCCGCAATAAATACTGTTTTACTTTAAAGAATTAGTTTTCCTTTGCGTGTGAATTCCATAATCTCAACAAACGCTTTTGTTATCCGTATAAAAAAGCTTTTGCAGGTGGACGCGATGAGCATCACATATAATGCATGTAGACATGTGAATATAACGTATGTGGTGAGTCACTGTAGCATTTTCAAAACGTAAAAACGCCTGATGCAATTAGCAGTCGCCCATCAACAGATATACGCAGTTTATATTTATTTTCTTTTAGCCTTAACAATGCAACAGCGTGCAGACAAAAACAAGTCATTAGTTGACTATTTAATAACCACGATTATTCCAGTAATGGCTGTGATTAGGACAGGCCGACTAGATTGTACGGGGAAGTATGGGTTACTGTCAAACGCTAGAAGCTCTCAGATAATAAATTTCCGTAAAATAGATTCATGTTTTTGTACGAAAACACTTCAAAGCAACGCTGCAACATTTAGAAACCACTGTACCAACTAAAAATTCCAACCTTTATAAACTTTCTATTGACTACTGTGATGCTGCTGGTGGTGGTAGTTGTGCTACTCCTGCTGCTGCTGATGCTAATGGTGATGATGACTATGATGGCAACTACAATAAAGATGCTGCTGATGGTGGTGGTGGTGGCGATGATGATGATGATGATGATGATGACGATGACGATGACGATGACGATAATGATGACGATGATAATATCCACGATCCACGATCCATGACTATGAACATGATCGTGATAGCGATGATGATGATGTTGATAATGCTAATATTGGTGGTAAAAATGGCAATGATGAGTGAGATAATGACGATGAAGACCAGACGAGAAGAAAAACGATGAAAAAAGTACGAAGTTGAAAACGATAGTGCTACAATGACAGCGAATGAAAAAGCGGAATTGGAAGGTTATATTCTGCTTCATCATGTCACTTAGTCTCGCTTAGTTTATCATTACCATGTTTATCATTACCATATTTGATAACGGACCAGTGTATGGCTTTATTTAAATCTACGTCACTTGTTTCACGCAGACCTAGCGGCTTCGTTTGTATGAAGTTCGCATGCGAGCCGATGGCTATAGAGCGTGGCATCTGGGCTTGTGAAAGTTACCGTATGTTGAATTTTGATGCACGGAAGAAGAGAGGAAACAAGATCCAACCCGTGACTATTGATTCCCACCCCGAGCTTAATGCCTAATGGCATCCTTAAGTGCTTCATTTGTATTTACCAAACCTGTGAATATTTCATGAACTAGTCACAGGCTCCCGTTGTCATTGTCAGCAATGTTATGGACACACGGTGTCCGGTCGCGACCAAGGTTTTTTCCTCTTCTAGGAGTTTTAAAAATGACAGGCTTTTCTGGTGTGTAACTGAGTTATCCTAATACTGTTATTTTAGGCTAGTTTTGCAATCCCTGTTACTAGCTTGATTGGCGCATATTTTTTGCCTTTTTACATAGGTAATAATTATTATGATTCGTCCAGAATTATTTTACAATTTACCAAAACAATCCAAGTTCGCTCACTAAAAATCATAAATTATTTGCCTTCTCGTCCTGCATGGCGTCTGGATCTTTGTACTAATGAATATTACAGTTTTGGAAAATGCTATACAGTCCTAAAATGGACACACAAAAGATTGTTTCTCTTTGAAGATTTCCGGAGCTTGAATTTGACCTGTCTTACGTGTACCGACATGACCAATTTAGCACAAACTGTCACGTGACAACCAGGGTTAACACAAAAAGACTTCATTGAATTTCAAAAGTTTTTTGTTTGGATAAGGCAGTCGTTTTGCTTTTTTTACTCCTGATACTCCTGAAGTGAAATTCCAATATGCAACTTTCAAAAGTATTCGTTTATCACAAACGAAAACTATTACAATCACTTCAAAACAGCATACAGCGTTTGTTAATGTTGAAAGACTATTTATAATAAAGCAGTCACAGCATGATTCAGCTGCGGCTTTTGAACTGATTAGCTTACATGAAGTTCTACTTTTAGCAAATTGTCACCGCTTAGTGCTGAGTGTGTATGAAGCAGTAATAGCCCTCATTTGAACAGATGATGATGATTGAGGCTTCGTCTCACCTTTACTGTGTGCGCATGTCAATCACAGGGGCTTGCCTAGCCGCCGCGTTTGATTTAGTTAAAGGAGTTAAGTAATTTTGCAATCAATAAAGTGTCAAGCGTTAAGGCTACTTTATCTTGTCTGATTCGCGACACGGAAATGCGAAGTAATGCACGTCACTTCCCGAACAAGAGAACATCCTCGGAGCGCTGTTTAAAAATAGATGATATGCGTTTCTTCTGAGTTATGTTTGCCGACGTGGACTGAGCCACTTTGTCTAATTCCCCCTTTTGAAGTTCTTTTCTCGATACCAGGAAAATACATTTGGCCTAATTTCCTTACTACGTACTTGCAGAAAGTTAACGATATAGCATCCCTAGTATTTGGATAAGGGAACAATTAGCAAATTTACAGTTCATCTATTTGACATATTTGTAAATATTTTCGCAAATATCTGCAACATTTTTGAATCAATAGCTCTTAGCTCTACCTTACACTGCATAATATCGCGTTCCATGTAGGCATGACGATTATGCAACAAACTGCCGCCAAAGACAATTGAGTAGGCCTCTGTGACCACTGCAAAAACATTGAGCGACATCTTTTCATTTCCAGGCCTTTAAAAGATCTGCTTTTATTCGGTCGTCCATTACAATACGTTTTATCGTAGCATTCCTTATAGTTACGATAATCGCAACTATGCCTCCATAATGCAACTTATGCTCAGGCTCACCTGTAAATATTTATGAGCAGGAATGTTGTTACACCTGCGTGGGTTTTGTCAGCTGTGTGTTACCTTTTGTCTTTTTATTAATGTCACCATCTATTGTACGAGTACCTATATAATAGCAAATGCGGAGACGTATGAATTAATTATCTAGAGCAAACCAAGCAATTATCATAACCAAATAAGTTAATTAAAAGAAACAAATAAAGGGTTAGATTAAGATAAACATTCTGCGCTTGGAAGCTGTGCTATATCAAAAGTCAAAAGAATCGTGTCTATGTACTTGCGTATTGATAATACAACTCTCGTTGCCTAAATCGAATTAACTTGCATTCTTGAAGAAGATGGGAGTCTTTCTTTCTGGCTTTACAAAAACGGTTAGTTGTAAATGATTTTCAAGATGTTTAGCAATGGCGCCAGTAGGCATACATCACGTCAGGGAAGAGTTTCGACTTGCAAAAAACGAAGGAGACTTATTTTTCTTAGTAAAAAGGAAAACTAACGCTTTCCTTATTGAGCACACGCTGCAAAAAAGGCATCAAAAAACAGAAATAATCCCGGTAAAAAATATGCAAGTTATAACATTGTATCTGTTACACACAATACAATATAAGATACGATATTGTTTCTTGTATATTAAAACGATTACTTTTATTTATTTATTGCAGCTTTTTACACTAGGGATATCATATTTTTTCTCGTCTATTATCTTGATTATTTATATTTTTTACCTAGTTATAATGTAGCAACACGATTTTATTTGATACAGTGTGATTTACGCTACATGTATTAGAGGCCTATGTTATATTTATAGAAACATATTTTCATTCGACAAAACACAAAAATACCGAAAAAATTATATAACAAAACTGTGTCATTTAACATTCTATTTTGCGTTTCAACAGTTTTTAACATATGCCCTGCCTTATCATGTTCGTATGCCCCTCGCTGTACATTAGGGAAACACCATTAAATTTTATCAACGATTTTCTTGAAATACATTATTTATTTAAAACTTTTTGCTTATAATAGCTTTGTCATTGAGTTGTAACAAAAATTTGCCTGTTTGCTCTATTGAAGCCTTAAGGTAAAGACAGGTGAAGATAAAAAAAGCATAACTGAACACAATGTAAATACTAATGCCTCTTGACTATCATGAGTTACCCAAGTCTAGTAATTGTTTTTGAAACATGTGTTATTAATGTAATATTTTCTGTACTGTCTTCTAGTAATATTACCAGCTAATAGTAAAAGTAGTGAGCTGGCTAAACCAACGACATTTTGGATTAAACATGAAAATGTGATAATTTCTTAGCTATTGGTTATTTTATATAACCAGGTGAAGCGTTTATGATCGGGAACCAGCTAGTCTATTAGCTAATTATTCAGTTAATCCGTCATCAACCAGATAGTCAGTTGGTCGATCAGTCGGTTGTCGGCCGGTCTGTCAATCAATCAGTCAATCAATCACTCAGTCAGTTAGTCAGTCAGTTAGTCATCATTCAGTAAGTTAGTTGATCAGTGAAATAATTAATTATGACTCGTAGCGCCATCATGGTGTATGTACAGTATATATATATATCTGTCGATAGTTATAATTGATTACTGATGATGATGAACTTGAATTTCATATATATATATATATGAAATTCAAGTTCATCATCATCAGTAATCAATTATAACTATCGACAGACATAACAGCAGTTTATTTGTACCTATATAAAAGAAGAAATTTGGCGTCTAACTAAAACAGCTAAGTTTGCTTTTCTCGTGTTGTTTTTTTTACCAACACTGAAGGTTTTGCCAATCACCCTTGCATGCAATCTACCATTCTGTCTACTACGTTTATATTTAATTGCATTCGTTTACTTTAAGGTCTTAGGACTGCAGCAAATAATTGTATTTGTCAGCTGTGAATATAGATTTCTGTCATACACTAGCAAAATGTGCACAACATTAGTATGAATGCGTGCTGTCATACAAACGAATTCATTATGGTACTTTGTCAAGTGAACACAATTGTGTTCCTCTGCTGTAATTTCCTATGCATTGATCCGACCAAATTTGTCCTTTGTAATGCAAAATATGTCAATTGAAATTATAAGTTTCTGCGATTTAGCGTTCATATACAGGAAGAAGTGCATTTCTTAATTATATGTTAATGTTATGACGTAAATATTTTCAGACTTCCAACTACTACTTTGGTTCGAAATGCATATAAATTTTGATAATTCCATATGCGCCACCGCATATTCGCGAATAAACGTATCAATTTTTATACGAAAAGTTCTAAACTAGATTTTCGCAAGCTGGGAAAAGCAGGTTTCAAAATCAAGCAAATGGTCAAATGCCGAAAGAAATTAAAAATGAAAATACTAAAACGACACAATTATACTTGGTTATGCCATGTATGTTGACCATTGTTATTCGATGCTCTGAAGGCTTTGCCTTGCTTTGCAGTGTCTGAAGACCCATAGAAGCGCCCAATTAATCTTCCTGGACCATTTCACAGCCCCTAATAACAGCAAAAAGTCACTGTTTGAAGCACAAAAAAAAACAAAAGGAGAAAAGCAATTTAGCCAAATTGCAATATCTTTAAAAAATAACAAATATACACAATAATGCTCACATTCAAAGCCATACTAGCTTTTATTAGTTATTGAAAGTAATGCCGCGAAATGCACTGCAAATACTCTGTGGCACCACCTATGTCAAACGAAAAGTACTGTAAGCCAAGCCGTTTCATTCTGGACCTTCAAACTTGATTTTGTCTGCTGGTAACCCCATGTTGGCCCTTATTGATACAGGATAAGCATAAACCTCGATTTGGCAAATGTCTGTTACCTTGTCTTTCTTTGAACACTCTATTACACAGGAAATTATGATCATTGAATCAATCACACAAGCAGATCATTTCCTGTTCAATCATCTCTTTAAGGTGTGCATGCGGCATCTGCCACGAGCACGTGTACCCAAACTCTCAAACGCCCAACGTTTGGCTTCAGGTGTTGCAGCTGGTTGCCATGACGATACTAATTGAGTCGTGTGCCCTGACAGGGCGTAATTGCCCAACTTTATTAGAAAAGCTTGCGTGTTGAGTCTTCTGCTTGGGTGCAACATTTAGAGCGGAGAAAATCATGGCAAGTTTCTTGAGAAACGCCCAGATGTTTGCAGGCGAAATATCAGTTTGCATATAAATTTGCCGCGCATTCGCACAACGTTTAATGTAAGCAGTTTTATTTGTTTTATTAATAGCTACGATGTCCCTTTATGAAAATAATAAAAAATCGTGGGGTGAAATAAGATTGTGCAAATATAGCTGTGCACTCAAATAAAAGTTCAGGTTGGGGCAAGAGACAAAGCCGAGTGGTCAACCATGTATGCAGAGTGGCCAAAGCTATATCACAAGAAAACATTCTTCGTAAATAAGCCTTAAAAAATCGCGTTGAAATTTTGTATCATTTGCATGCTATCTCATTGCACACAAGGCTTGCGGTTGGAAAAACAGTATATGAAACTTGTAAATTTAAACTCCCGCGATGACCGTTAAGCGCAGCTATTTTAACGGTAAGTCGTTTGAATCAAATTTAGATAATATTGGGTAAAGTTTGTCAAAATAATCAGAACATTCGTAGCACACTCTTCACTAATTAAGCAAAAATATAAGAATTACTGTATCTTGTCAATAAGATCAATAATGTGTTATTTAGTGAATCAGTGGGTACACAAAGAAATGGCGATGCAGCGCCGTTTTTTTACAAAGTGGTGCGACTATTTGAAATTATTAAGAGCTTCCTTTTCTAAATCCATAAGTCTTTCAAATTGGCAAGCGTAATGCTAATTAATGTAACTTCGTATGAAAACATTTTTACGATATGCTTTAAAGTTTTCATTTCTTCGCCTTTAAAGGCAAACCGGACGATTGTGTAAACATTAGTACAAAATAAAGTACGTGTATGCTCTGAAATATTGAAAACTACAACAGCTTGTTTTAAATCAAAGCTTAGATTAAATAATAATTACCTCGGATAGTTAAATTTTGTTAAACTCTCAAAGCTATGCGCGGCTCAGCCAATCCACTAAGACTGGCAATGGCGCTTTTCTGTCGTATTCGCTTGGCCGACAATGTATATTTTAGACAGTAAATTAAAGTGAGATTGAGTTTAATCAATTGTCCGGTTTTCCTTTAAGTAATGGATGGGTGACCGCTGGGTTTGGTAGTTCGATGATTACATTCGTGTTACTGATTAGCTCATTGATGAAGAATGATGTGTATTCACACGAACACGCGGCTAACGCACTTCTGCTGGTTCAGAGTCTCATCTTATAGGGATGGCGTGGTCCCGCCACGACTATCTACATTAAGTAAGATCTGCCATTGAGTGCTACGCTATAGTTTGTAATGTGCTGAACTGTAAAAATATGAAAACAAAAAAACTTATGTTAGCGAAACTCATAAGCCATAACGTAAAGATCTTTAAATCACAACAGTATGTGAAAATCTACAAAGGTGCCATCGTGTCTTGTTATAATTGCTATTGCATCACTCACATTATATGTGTATCAATATACATATATCACATTATATGTATATCGAAGATGATAACTAAATGTTCATAGGTGATCGCATAAAATTTTTTAGAATAATATTTATCTAATATTACCTACTAAAGATGTGTTTTTACAAGCTCTGCTACAATACTACTCTGCCTAGCAAAAACAATTATAACTATTATGAGTGTGATTAATTAATTTTTTTAGATTTTCTATACCATTTGCAAAGTTGCTAAGTTCTGGCTACAAAATAATGCAACTTACGAACTACTACTACACTGACGAAACTATTTCAGTGTGGATAGGGGCTCATTCTAAATTTGACTACAACTAAAGTTATTAGTTCTGAGATTATCCTCAATTTTATAACCACTGCATTCGTTATGAATGTACTGCCTTTGTTAAAAATAATTAGTAACCATTTGAGAAAATGTACACCTACATACCGGTTCAATTTTTAATTTTTTGTGCGCAGCGAAATCGTCTTAACTTTCTAGGAGTAGGTAGATTACTTCTCTCGCGATGAGAAGCTGTGGAGGCGAACAGGTGTGTCGCTTGCTGATTTTACCCACGCTACATCAGTGAACATCTCTCGATCATCCGTGCAGAAATTGCTCCTTTTATCCTCACTACATCCGTGTTGCATCCGAACATTCAGTCGCCTCTCACGCTACATTATCTACGCTGAATTATTTATGTATGCATAAAACTGCTGAAAAGGACTCTGATTCAGACCTTATATGGCCGTCTAAACCGCCCTAATTGGGTATTCTACTATGATAATTGCATAATTAGAGTGAACTGCCTGCTCCGGGTCTCGTTTGTGTTCAGAAAACGCAACTAAATTCTTTTGGCTCGTGTATTGTATATTTCATACGTACAAACGATGTCATAGAAATTAAGCCTGCCTCCTTTTAGACACATTCAGTCTTTACTATTTGACAGCTTAATTTGCATCTTTGCTAACTGGCGTGGTTACAGATATGAAGTAGTGTCATGTTATGAACAGTATACAGAACTAATAATCAGTTCTTGGATGTAGAGTAGTTTTCTCAATGCTTCTTAACAATGCACTAGATTTTGCTTTTTTGTTTCTGACAAACAGAATTTAAATTATGTTCTCGGTGATTACGCGCAATTTAATACAGGTTACTTGGCTATAATTTTTCAAATAGAAAAAAGTTTACCGTTGCAAGTTAATAACATTAACGCAGTGGATTTACATTTACATAATACTAAAATGTAGACTTATTGTCAACTGCATTATCATTTGTGTCAATTAAAATCATTTGTTAAAAACACAAAAAGTGTTGAACAAAATAAAGCTCAAATATACGAATATCACACATATCACTGAAAGTAATGATATGGTGCGCTTTTATTGTACGTTCACCGCAAATTGCATAAAATTAATCAAAAATCAAAATGTGGTGCAACATTCTCTCTACGAACGGCGTGCATTTCTCGACATGAGAGAGAAACTGAACTTGCCAACGTTAACCGTATTTCAGTTATTTGCACACCTTATGTAACTGCATGAATTATTGTGTACACTAGCATGGGCATACCTGACGACGGGGCTTCATCCTCTGCTGGCGTTCACGCGATGTTTGTTGTTCGACGAGGTCCCATTAGGCGAGGAAGAAATGCGCCTATTCACTGTTCGTCACTGAATGACAGGGTTGTTTGCTACACCCGAACGGCGTGCTTTGAAATAGGGAAGGTCTAGAAATTGCCCATTTTCGCGAAAGTAGAATTGCGGGCGAAAGAAATGTTGAAGAAAGACAAGACGTGGTGAAATGAGCTAGAATTGGGCATTACAGTTGGAATAGCGAAACCATTTCTAATGATTTCAAAGGAATATATGAGATTTACACTCTCAAAACCTGAGCCACTGAAGATAGTGAAGTAGAACAGAATACAAAAACAACAGAAATAAAACATTACACCATTACAGCTGATTTTCTTCACTACACATCTGGTCATTGCAAATCGGAAGCCATCATTCAAAGACATGGCCTACTCAATAAATGCTTGTGGCATGACTAGCACCTAGCTCATTATCAAAGACGTAAGGCATTGCAACCAGCAAAGGTGTTTCAACTACAAATGATACTGTCCGGAGTGAGTATCAAACTCTGGGTGGCTGTGTCCACTCACGTAAAGGATGTCCATCTACCCACTCAGTCCTGAACACGCATAACTGAATAAAAATGACATGTTTATGATCTTTTTTCTGCTTCAGGACTTTTTACTTTTTTCTAACTTTATTCGGAGCTTTTAAATACCATAGCTGTTTACATATGGTTACATATTTAATTGAAGGACTTTGTTTGTTCAAGGCCATTAGACTGGTCTACTGCATTCGGTCAAGTCTCCGTCACTTATTTTACTAGCTATTTATATTAGTTATCCCAAAAAACAGTTATGTCAATATTTGTTATATCAAATACAAAGCAAAGATTTTTCTCAGCATGCGTCATCAAGAAAGTTTTTACATATATTCCTAAGCTGTCATAGTAGGCATTCTTTAGTACCTAATGACATACAGACCTAATTTGTCACTACTTTCGCTCACTCTGCTTCTCTCTCTGAAACGTGGCTATATTTAAAGTGGCTTAGCCAGTGACATTACCTGAGAGAAAGGTTTATTTGCAGATTGACATGCTTGTGTTGGAGCCCTAGTTGCTTAGTAACCTGTGCGTTTTTTGTTCGCAGCTTGCAAACGAAAAGAGGAACAGCAACACCAAGTGTCACAACCGCCTCAGCCGAAGAAACCACGCCTTGTTTTTACTGACATTCAACGTCGAACTCTCATGGCCATTTTTAAGGAAACTCAACGTCCATCGAAAGAAATGCAAATGACGATAGCTAAGCAACTCGGCCTAGAATTGACGACAGTATGCAATTTTTTCATGAACGCCCGCAGAAGATCATTGGACAAGTGGAAAGATGAACATAACGACAAAATGATCAAAAGTTAGCCAGTAGTTGTTATTGTAAATATTGTCAGCAATAGATCTGTATTATTTATAAAAGACATTCATGATATGTTATTTTTTATCATATCGAATTTGATTTGCATAGTTAGTTGTTATAGTTCATCTACTGTAAATCACTGCTTCGATTACGCCTAGGTAGTCTGAATTAAACTGGTGGCCTCTTAGACAGACTAGTTTTATTTAAACGCCTAGGCTAAATGTAATAACCCAAAGGTCTTAATAAGGCCTGCTAGCAGTAAAATTTTACAGTCTGTTCTGATTGAAATATTACCAAGTGAAAATTAATGCAGAGTTCCCATTATCGTTTGCAGTATTTCAAATTACTTATTAAAGAATCCTACTGCCAGACCAGAAAACCTGTGTATTGTATGAGTCTATGCACTCGTATAATTTATAATATAGCTTCTGTTATCAAAACGACAGAAACTTGTTCTATTTCTGTCAGATGTTTAACACTAGTCGTAAATTATTGTGTGATTTTTTTCACATTCCTTTCTCAAGTTTATTTATACAAAAGTGATATCTATTATTTATTTTTATTTATTATATATCATTATTTACTATGAACTCATTTAATATACCTACGCATTTAGAGTTTTCAATCGTTTAGCAGTATGTTCAAGTCTAATTAAAGTAGACTACGTACATGTAATGTGATAAAGATGCTTTGTTGCATCAAAGTTCATTCCAATAAGCAATATTCGTATAATCATTTTTAATAGAATTTTAATTTTTACCAGATCGTGTTTTGAAACTTTTGCAGCATATGATGATGCACAGACTGGTGTTGTTTTCAATGCACTTTTATTGGAATTACATCCATAATAATTATACACTATAATTGTGTTGTGTTTTGCCATTTAATAATCTTATTTAAGTTGTTGTAATATCTGTTTTTGTCTATAAAAATAAAATACTGAATAATTTATTGTCGATATAATAACAATATGTTATTAGGTTTAATGAGAGCATGTAGCCGTCACTGTTTGAAAGTATGTTACATTGCAATTTAAAAATCAAAGGTGCAGCCTGTTATAAAGGCAGAGCACTTTTAGAGGCGTTTTGTATTGAGATTATTTTGTAGATATGTGAAGTTCTGATATATGCAACTAATTTATGTAAGTATACCACGATTATTGTGTAGCCAGTCCTGAATCTGTTATACATACAGTAAAAGTGATCTTGTTGCAATATTAATTTTATATTAATTATAATGTAAAATGAAAATAATGTAGTAATTATTTTATAGTGGTGTGGTAGTTACCTCGAAAGTGCAATGTATAATCTCAGGTCATTTGAAATTGCCCAAAACTGTCATAAAACCACAAAAGTTACCCTGCGGTAAATCCATAAAGATTACAAACTTGTTCGGTCAATACATCTGGAACTAACCATTCAGGTGAATGGGTATATATTCAAGCATTGCTGTTTCAAATCATGATAAATTCAGTCCATCTGCTACAATTGTCAGTTGCCAGTATTACGCCTCTCACTTTCAATCTTTAAAAATAAATTAAATTTAATCAAATTTGCATCAAATATTCATGCTGTTAGTTAATAAGTAATATTCATACACTGTACTATTATTATAAGAAACCATTAGCCAAAAATGCTACTATAATTTTTCCACTTGTAAAAACGTTAAATTACCAGAGTAAAAAAAGACCCTAACAGCTTAAATTTAAATTGGGACTGGCAATTCCATTTACACTTATGACCAAGAGATCTTATTAATAGCTCACGTAACAATAATTTTCTCAGCATCATGGAACCTTGATTTTTAAATTAATTGGTAGTACTACAAAGTAAAAATACAGGATCATTTGCGATTTGAACAATGAGTTTTTATACAATAACCACATCATTGTTGTCCATGTGTGGTAGAATATTTTAATGTGTAAATAAATAGTATTACTGCCTATTTTAATATGTTGATGTGATGTTTTCTAAACTGTTCTTGATGACCAACATTTTAAAGAGGCATTTGTAGTGCAATAATTACTTTTATTTGTGTTTAATCGAGTACTTACAAATAAACTGAAGAGCTTACGGAGTTTCACTGTTATTTAGTGTGTATTTGGAAAGACACTTCAAGACAGTAACTGCTATTTACACAATTGAAAAATACTAGCTTGAGAGTTATTACCGTATATACGTGTATACAAGTTGACCTTATGTACAAGTCGATGTGCATTTTAATACCAAAAATTGCATCATTTTATATATTACCTGTGTATAAGTCGACCATAAAATATTAAGATCTTCCAGAGTAAATGATGTCAACAATGGCCGAGTAATAAATCAATATCCTACTGTGTTAGTGTGTAAGATACATGGAAGTGCCTGGGCCGAGTATATCATGCCTACCCGATGTATATATATGCACATGTATACAGATATACATGTATATGTGTTGAGGGCCCTCAATGCAATCCATGATAATGCGGCCTGGCCTTTCATTGGGCATAATTGTTTGTAATGTGAAGTATCACAGTATGAGTGTTCATTCAGTCCAGCATATAATGAAGGATTATTTCTTTACATATTCGTATTGTAGATGACTCTCTAGCGACATCTCCCAAAAACATATCGTAAGTACAAGTCGCTCCCAAAAATTTCACGTTAAAATCGCCCCCAAAAATTCGACTTGTACACAAGTATATACGGTAAACCTAACCATATCATCAATTGCTATGTCTAAATTCACAAAACCTTAGGACAGCTTAAAATGGACTCAGTCAACACTCCTCGTTTATACAACATGACACGGTTCCTGGCCAAATTCGTTGCTTTCTTATATCAGAAAAGAAATTTCATCAAGAAAAGGGTACTGCCACACAAATGTTTTTATTAGCTGACAACAGTACACAAATAATAATAATAATAATGTTGTGGTACAGACAAATTTAAATGAGGTAAAACTTAAGAAGCTTCCATTTTGCAGAACTTGATTCCTTATACAAACAAGATTAGCAATTATCAAAGAAAAAAATGAAAATCCAATATGAATCATTTAGAAGGTAATCACACATAAGATTATATGCATGCAGTTGTACAATACTTTTTATGTTTGATGATAAAAAATAAAAACCAGTCAGCAGCCACATTTCCATCAAAGTCAAGATGTAAGCCATTATGCAAAGTAACAGCTTTGCTGTTTGGCTTTGAACACAAGTAACCTTTCTTTTCAGTCAAAAACTATTCAATTCCAACAAAGCACAACTTTCTACTTTTTGCTATCTTTAAAAGTAACTTAGTACATGTTTTATAAGAAATATTTAAACATTATATAATAGCACAGTAATTACTTGATAAGCATGTAACCAGTCTCTTGCAAAAGTTTTGTATTCAGTTGTACTACACAGCCACTACAGATCACTTGAAAAAACTCCAATATGCTACATATCATATTGTTCTATACACTACAAGTTCAGCAACAAATAGTTTTTTGGATGACCTACAATAACTGGTGGTATTTTATTGGTTATCTTTTATCTTAAGAAATTCGGTGAACTGATAATAGTAAAAGCTGCTTTTCAGAGGTTTGTCAACTATAAACCAAAATTGAGAGGCATGTGCAAAACTTATCCTCAGTGTGAAAAATTTATGCAAATAAAGTCCGGGTATTATTTTAATGCATGCATGCTAACTACGCTTATTTTAATATAACTTTGGTTACCTAACCCATATCCACGAACTATGTATAATTTTGTAAACTCTGCAAATTAACGTCAAGCTAATGAAAAGAACTTCCCACTTCTTCATAAAATAATTATTTAAAAGCATTCGAAAGTTTTGCGAAAAAATTTGAAATAAATAAAAATCAAACAGCAAACTGGATCCTTATATTTTATGACATCTATGCTAATTAATATTTTAATAAGGAATGTCTAAACAACTATAATTTGATACATGAAAAATTAAAAAAAAAATACAAAGTTACAAATCTCTAAATATTGTAGCAGTTTTACAGAAAATATAATAAGATGCCATATATAATACACAACTTATTGTATAATATATAGTCTTAAGAAATTAGCCACTTCTAGAACGGCTTCTCGAAGGAGATCTAGAAAAAATACAAAAATTTTCTTAATAAATTTGTGTTCATTTGTTTATTTATTTATTTTTCCAATACATTGATTGTTTAGTGACTAATATTCTGTGGAGCAAACAAACATCAGCAAACATAACTAATTCTTTAACAAACAAGTTTAAAATTTTATAATGACGTCATATATGTAATCATATTTTCGCTGGTTTGATTAGATCCTAGCTCCAAAATTTAAAATATTTTGAATTTTGTATAAGTGAATATCTGCAGTATTACTATAAAAAGGCAAACAGAAACAAAAACAGAAACATAATAATACCTTTCACTGGAGCGTGATCTGGACCTGCGTCCACGACCAGAACTAGAGCGTCCTCCTCTGTCCTCGGGGCAATCACGAGCCCAGTGACCAGTGCGATGACATTTGAAGCACTCATCACGTGACTACAGAACAATTTCATCATATCAAAAATTAAATTTTTAACACAAAGTGAAACTAATTGCATTTTAGCTACTGTTCTGACGAAGAAATGAAATATCAAAATCCAAAAGCAACATTTAATTCACATACGTGCACCTGGTAAAAAATATGCAAACCACAATAAAAACCTTAAAATAGGATTCAACGTCATGTTTGCGGTGTACTATGTACTGCACCGTGTACAAATGTGTTTTGCCTGCAGCTTCATCATCACTCGGTAGACTTAAAAACACTGTTTAGACACATGTTAGGTGAATTTTTGACAGCAGGCATTTGATAATTCACAATATCTAGGAGTTGCAGGCATCAGGTAGGGCTACTACAAATAATTTTGCTAAATGTGTAATTATTGCGCACTAAAAATTATTGCCTTGCCTTCTTGGAAAATCGCGGTAATTTCCATAGGCAAAATACTAGGGCAATATGAATGCTTGAACAGTTTTAAGTAGTTAACTCAGTATTCCATTAACCAGGTAAAATTTTTGGACCAGATATGTTTAACACAAGGGGAGCTCGGTCTTGTAATTATGACATTCGGCTAAAGGCGTCAATCAGTTCTACCACAATTTCTACAAAAATTAGTAAGTAGATCTTACAGGATCAGGCCGACGATCTCCATATCTTCCACCTCCTCTGAAACCGCCTCCTCTACCTCCATAGTAACCTCGCCCACCTCCAAAATCACGACCACCGAATCCACCACCACCGCCCCCACGACCTCTTCCTGGCCCACGTGCCCACTCCACAACTATGTTGTTGCCCAATACTTCTCTTCCATTCTCGTATTTGATTGCATCCTAGTATAAATTATGAAGCAATGAGTTATGACTTGTTCAACATGCCTGCTTACCTGATTTACTTTCATGTTCAACACATCCTTTGGTAGAAAAAGCAAAATAATTTAGATTTGCGTGTTTTCACGATAACTTGATAACACAAAACAGCTATATTGTGTAAACCACGCATACAAACTCCAACTTCATCCGATTTGTTATCACAGTTTGCAAATGATTATTTGATAGTAACTATGTTTCAATTATGGGCAACAAAGTGCTATGAAAATGAGTACATTACTTATTAAAAATTACTAAGCATTTAAACACATTAGTAGCTCACTGCACTCTGTGCCATAAGTTTGAAAACTTACCATATCCATGATATTTAAACAAAAATTAGCATGTATATTCATAACAGCTAAAGTGCTATATGTGCCCATTTGAGCCCAATTACACATATCAGCCCAATTAAAAAATGTTATTTTGACTAAATGTATTCAAAGAAAAGTGAACAATATGTACTTGGAATCCCCAGAAAAATAAAAAGTATATAAAAAGATAAAACGTTACCCAGGAATCTTGCCTGCACGAAACATTGCAGGGCATCGTGAGAGACTTAAATAGTGCCAAGAACTGAACAGATTAGCAACAGCAGAGACTGGCCAGGCTCATGAATTGAACTATGCAGCCGAGACTGCCCGTGTGCATACAACTCTTTTCTGACTGACAAACTGCTCAGTACTCAACTACTTTCCGTGAGTAACATACAAACACTCTCTAGAATTCCGCTGCCCGCTTGAGCAAATTGAACAGAACCTGAGACTCGAGATTCCGAGAATCAAAGACCGACAAAACCTGACATAATACGGTAGCTGAATTAGCAATTTGAACTTGCACAATATAATAACAGTACACAACATTTTGTACATATAAGATTAATTTACAATTACAAGTGATCACAAAAATAAGCAGCTTATAGAGAAAGCAACGCAAGCACACAAATTAGATAGACTTTGTATCTAAAAATGAAAGTTACTATTTAGTATCCATCGACTGCAAACAAAACATAATGAACATATTAAGTGTATGAATTATTTAAAATTGTGTAGATTATACAAGTTTACCATTAAAATTAAAATACAAATGTATGTATATAGTATACAATTTACTATACAATGAACACTTACCTCTGCATCTCTCCTATCTTCATAGTCCAAGAATGCATAAGCTGCAAATAAAAAAACCTTTGCTGCTAAACTTCATCTGTCATTAGTCATTTTTTAGACAATGTAGGGAGTTTCAGAAATGCGGTAGAATTGGTGAGATGCATCTAGTGAATGTACAAAAACCAAATTATACAGTAAGAAAAGTAAGGTTACTCGAAAAAATTTTATACCACTATGTTGTTGTAATGCTGTTCACTTTGGACAAAATAGCAAGTAATATTCAAAGCATCCAACCTAGTGAACTTAAAAGTGTTTTTCATAACATACAGTGTTGCTTGGCTTTACATCTGCATGTCAATGGTACACACTTTTAGCAGTAATTGTAGTATAAACTCATAATAATGAGTTAGCACCTCCTACCACATTTTCGTTGTGCTATGATCAGCATATTTCAGTGCAGCACCATATATACATATACATATACATATATATATATATATATATATATGTATATATATGAGAGAGAGACATTCTACATGTATAGAAATACAGTGCTGTACTAAAATATGCTAATCACATAAATATATACATATACATACAATGATACAATCTAACATACCAGTGGTATTTCAAATGGCGTACAACTAATCAATGCAACTAATTTTTACTCAATTTTTTATGTTTTACTCATATTAACATAATACAAACAAAAATGATGATGATGACGAAAAAATAGAATTTGCAAACCAAAAATCCTATAGTTACTATTAGTGTTCTAAGCCAAAAACTAATAAATAACTACGTATCTTCATTATTTTATAGCCAAATGAATGCAAACTCGTAAATTATTACAATTTGGACTTTTAGTACAGAAAAGTGTGTTATATCAAAATGATGCTTGGCAAACTTCTACTTACCCATTCCACTTCCTTTATTAGCAAGGATGGCAACAGCAAATATGAAAATAACAAAACCAAGTCAGTTAATGTCAGAAAGCCTGATCATAATATATAAATTACATATCATAATTAGTATGCGTGAAAACAACTTTTCACCTAAATCAGCATAAATTAGAAATAGTAAAAACCCAACCTGGTATATTTCAGGCATGGGTTCACAGACATACAGTTTGCACCAACTGGCCAAGATCGGTACTCGATCATTAATCAGTAATGGTGATCACAGGAAATTTCAACTTATTTGAACTTTTGCAAAACGTTAACAAATGCAATGACTACATGTGGTGGGCATAATCAATTACTGGTTGAATAATGGTAGGATCAATTATTTTGCTGAGAAACTGATTATTAAATGATTACTTCTAGTTGTCAGAAAACTTTAAATAAAACACTAAAAAATGTGAAATGTGCAACACAACTCATCAAAGTTGAAATTCATAGGCGCTGTTACACCTTCGTACTTCCTAGTTTTTTCTAAAGTATTATGCGTTTATAGGCCTGTAGCTCATTCTATTTTATTTATGTCATCAGAAAATATTTTCAATAATCCTATGATAATTCAGTCCCATATTTAGTGTATAATTATACAGAACTACGCAGAACTTGCAGAAACAGTAGTTGTACAGTTCAGAGTGCCATCATGTTAATGAGTAGAGTCATGTGACAATTTTTATAATAGCTTATCCATTATCAGGGCCTAATCCAAAAGGCATGTACGCATGTTTACCTTGTTGACGTTGCAAACTATAGTTTATTATTATTATTCCATTTACGTATTATGACCGTGCTTTGATAGATGCAAGAATAACTTTTTTAAATTTAACAATAGGTTCTTAAAATAAAGTAACAAAATAAAATTAATGATAAATATTTTAATTGTAGTGGCCTAACACATTTTGTTTACGTATGTCAGTTTGGGCCCCGACTATAATCAAGAAACAGAAAAAGTCAGGAAGTCCCATTAAAAAGAAGCCGTATGCAGCAACCAAGTCGCAACGAATTTGCAAAACTACACAGAAATACAGACATATAATGGAACAGTAGGCCGGCCTATAAATTCTGCCTACAATTACAACTTAAATTCCGGCCTACGACGCCTATAATTATAATTTAATTTGAAGCTTCAACTGCTTCAATTTCAGCTTCAAACTCAGAGATGTTGCAGTTTTTACAACAGTCTTGTATTGTAGCGTTATCGAATTACAAGCAAAATACTTGTGATGAAACACTAGAAATTGCTAAAGCACAAAAAACACTTTTCGCAAATAAAACTTAAAAAATAGTCTTGAAATTTTGTCACATACATGCAGTCTTACTGCATACAGTACTTACATTGGCAATAATGCTTTATAAAATGTGTAAATTAAATCTCTCGTTAAGACCAATAAACACGGCCATTTTAAAAATATGGCAGGATGTTTGAAACAATAGGATGTAGAGTTTAGATAACACTGCCGTACAGTTTGAAATAATCAGAGCATTCGCAGCACACTCTTTGCTAACTAAGTAAATGTTTAAATTACTTTATATTGTCAATAATATCAATATGTTTGTTGGTGAATCAGTGGTGCACACTGGGATGGCGATTCAGTGCTGTTTTACCAGGTGGGGCAAACATTTTAAATTATTAAGAATTTTCTTTTCCAATCACAAAGTCTTTCAAACAGGTAAGCATAATGCTAAGTAATACAACTTTGTTTAGAAAATTCTTTTGGGCATACTTTAAATTCACTTTTCTTCCCTTTATTTTGATCACCAAAAGTATCATTATTGTCACTACTGTCATCATCAACATGCCTAACTGTCAACATCGTTCTCATTATCATCATTGTTATTATCACAAATATTATCTCCATCCCCATCATCACTACCAATATTACCATGTTACCACCTATATTATCACCGTTACCACTACCACTATTAATTGTCACCACTATCATTACGTACAACTTAGGAGCATACATTAAGCAATTATATAATTGTGTGATACTGAAGCCTTACAGCTTCTAAGCAAAGGCGGAAATGGAACCTGTACGTACATCGCTATCCACACTGATTTTTAAGATCGAAACACAACACCAGCATACATACTTCCATAGTTAAATACATACATACACACATGCATATAAATGCGGCAACAGCAGCATCCGCAGCACCAGCAAACAGTAAGTAAGGACGGGCACAAAAACACAAAATTAAAGAAAATTAATCTTCTGTCAAGCAGATGTACACAGCTACAATAACAAAAATTTCAAAAACAAAAATAAAGAAAACAGAAAAAATAATAAGTTAGAAACCAACTTAAGGAGACAAGATAGGACAAATGGGACAAGATGAAATGAACATTGTCAACTAGATAGTATAGTTGCCAATTTGATGGAAATGAAATTTATTTACTACAGAGTACAAGATTCGGGAAGTTACAACTTCATTAGGAAGACTGCTGTAAAGTCTGCATTGGGGTGACTTTGTGTTAGTGACTAATAACTTCAAGTTCAAGTAATTAACACAAAGACACCATCATTAAAATAGTTTCGTGAAAATAGACTTTCTTTATTAAACAGTATAGTGAGTTTTACAGCAACAGATTTGTCAGCTTAAGATAGTAACGTTAGAGCCGACTCCAACAAGGAAGAGTGGGCAGACACTGACAGTAAAAAGTAAAGCTTGCATCAAAAGTAGGAAGTAACCAATATGGTGGATGGAATGCCAGCAAAATTGAAACCATAATGATTCACATGACACAGATAGCCCACGTGTCAACTCATTATGATTATAGATATAATGGAAATAAAAAGTACAGGACAATGGCCACTCTACGTCACTGTTGCATTACTCTGTGTACAGTAAACACTCACAGACATTAGTCACTCATGGAGCATTTCAATGTTTTTGGCAAGTAATTTTGGGGTTCTGTCCTATAATTCTTATAAAACTTGATAAAACTATAAAAATGTCCTACAATTCCTGTAAAATCATGAATTCTCAATGAAATGAGAATGTTATTGGTATTTTTCACGTATAACCACAATTAGATATTATAAGTACATATCTTCATGATTTGGGCATTTTAATGAATATAAATAACAGTTGTCTGTTTTGAAGTAAGCATGTTTTTACAGAGTTGGTATTCTCATTGCGTCGCTGATGGTTCTGGTGTATGCTCTAACGGCAGGTGAACGCAAGATTCGAAGATCCCCGACCGGTTAGTACAAAGTTTTTTTATGTCTGATTATTGTGACATGAAATGGATAGTTTTTTAGGATCACCCAACACCTAATAAGATGGCCCAATGATAACTGTATGCATTCTGTGGACTTTCGTTGATCCAAGCAGTGATGCATCCATTTTGAGGGCCACATACATGCTAGCATTTAGTTTTTTTTAAAGTAAGCATGACTGCTGTGTCGTTCCCTTATAAACTATAAGGGAACGACGCAGCAGCAGTTCCTTTATATTATAAGTTATAATATTCTTCCATTCGACCTACAAATCGTGAAAGATTTAAGATGTTTAGATACATGCCGACGTCATGAATCGTCCTGTATTCAAGAGTTGAGCACCATTGGAATAAAGTCTTCAAGGTCGAGGCGCAAGGTAAACCGAAATATCTACTGATTACTAAAGTGGTAAAAGCCTCACTATCCCTGTCACATGGGAACTCTGATGTTGAGAGGGGTTTCAATGTAAACAACCTGACAATCACAAGAAACCGAACGGCCATGGGAGAGTCTGTTGTGAACAGACTTAGAGCCACTAAAGATCATTTCAGGGCAATGAATATTTACCCTCATGAAATGAAAGTATCTTCAAGACATTTAAATGCTGTGCGCTCGGCTAGAGCAGCTTGCCACACCTGTTTACAAGAAGAAAAGGATGAAGAGATCAAATGCAGGAACCTACAGGGCGAGAATCTGAAAGAAGAGGAAGCGCGTAGAGACGCCGAGCTAGTAAGGGAGCAGAGGAGGTTAGACAGGAAGAAAATACTTGACATAGTCACCAAACAAGAATCGGACCTACAGACACAGTTAAAAACAGCAAAGATATTGCTGGGGAACAGTAGTGAACAATTAAGTGAGGGAGTAAAGAGCGATATTGCGGTAATAACGGCTGCCCAGCAAATGATTCAGTGTGCTACGAACAAACTCGATGCTGCCAACAAACAGCACGAAACCCTACGCAGCAAGCAAGCATGTATTGGAAAAGAATTCGAGTCGAGAACCAATGAGCAAAGGCTGCCGACAAGAAAGAGGAATCTCCATACTCATACAGCGGCAACAAAGATCATGGAGAAATATCAATCGAAATTGACAGGTAAGAAAAATGCAAGTAAAAAAGGCAGTAATTCTGGTGCCAGTTCAAGAAATAAAAAGGTAAGTGGTAAGACTGCTGACAAGAAAAGTACTATAACTTCGAGCATCAAGTCCGATGACAAAAGTGGTAGCAAATTGAGTAGCAAATCTGGTGAAAAGAAAAGTTGTGGGACGTCGAGTACCAAGTCTGATGAAAAGAAAATTTCTGGGACATCAAGTAGCAAGTCTTGTAAAAAGATAAGTTCTGTAACTTCTAGTAGCAAGTCTGGTGACGAAAAAATTCTGATATGTCGAGCAGCAAGTCCAGTGATAAAGTCTTGCTTAAAAATAAGAAAGACTGTACTAGTAATTCTGATGATGAGAGTCCTGCTCTGGCCATTTCGTCCAGACAAGCATATTTGTCTGCATTTAGGATTCCGTTGAAACGCTCTGAACCGGCAGGCTCTAGTGATAAAAATCAACCGCCTTTGACTAAAAAGAAAAAGAACAATGATTGAACATAATATCGTCTTGATATCGCTGTTGTTTATAGCAAACGCTGTTTCGTGTATATCGCTGCATGTAGTGACATTCTGCAATAAACGTGCTAAATTTTGTTATTTCACAAATCTTTCGTGGGTGCTCATTCATGTTTGCATCTTGCCTCTTTAAATATTCTAAAATTTTAAGATATCAGAGAACTTTCGAACTTTTTGCGATTTCCAATCGGTGTTTTGCGATTAGACATTCATTCCTTTCATTTAAGTTCTTCAATTTCTAGATATTACATATATTATCATGTGCTTTAACCAATGTTAGTTCGTTTGTGCTAGACATTGCATATCATTTCTGTAAGGGCTCTTCCTGCTCATGTTGTTTTTGTAAAATGTAATTTTGAACAATTGCAGGTAGAGAAAGAGCGTACCCAGAAGTGTATAAGCCGCTCAATGACAATACCAACTTCAATCAAAGAATGCTCTCCTGTTACAGGTAGGAAAAATCATTTACTTTTGCAAGAAATTGTGAAAATCGCTGAAGTGTAAAGTTAGCAATTTTCGTTTTTAAGGAAAATGTTCTATAATTCCTATATTTTTTTCAAAAAATGTTCTATATTTTTTTAGAATAATGTGCTATATTTTTCAAAAGTAGCGTACGAGCCCTGTAATACTCAATAACAACAATATATGGAAACAATATGGAATTATGACGCCTAAAAACCTGGTTTCGTTCAAATGCTGTCTATAAACTATTAGTCTGGTTTATGACCTACAGGCCTAGAAAAAAGGGTGCAAAAGTTTAATAGCACCAATTTCACATAGAGGGAAAGACAAATATTTGGCTAAATATTAAATGCCTAATTATTGTTAATATTTGTTAAAATTGTTAATATTAGCATTTAATAAGTAATCGACTAAAGCAAAAGCCAAAAGTAATGAGATGATGACATCAAATTTGACAAGAAAGTGTAGGGCGGATAATAATTTTTATGTAAAGCCGGCCTCTTTTTGGGCGAACAATTAACATAAGCTCCTAAAAACTTTTGGACAGACTGTAAATAACCATCTACAACTACATGACAGAGACCATTATTACACATATTTTACCCTAAATACACACAGCAGGCAGGACAACAGTAGCTACCATTTTTAAAGTCTTTGGTATGACTCAGTTGCAATATCGAGAATTCATGGCCTCCCAGACAGAAAGGGGACGCATTACTATTATTGTTAGGTGTAACCGTCTGGTCTTATTAGGGTATACCAATTAAATAGGAATAGATACCTCAATACATTATAATGCTAATTTATAAATAATAACAGCAGAAAGAAAAGCTACCGCATTTAATTTCACATCTTGATAGCGTTCCATAATACTCAAAAATTTTCTCGAGATCGCGCTGTCGAGTATTGCGATGTAATCGCCCAACAAATACGCTTGGCTGAGAAGACATTATGCGATTCTCTGCTAGCAGACAGATTCAAGAGAATTTTGCAGGTTATCTTGTAATCGAATTAAAACAAAGAAGCAAATTCAGGGATCGACCGATGCTCACAATTGCAAAAATTTTCAGCCTCGCAAAAGCGTGTATGTCATTGACTAATTGTATCCGAATAATGATAGCGCGCTACGGCCGCGAGCTACATGTTTGTCCACTGATAAAACAATAAAATCGTAATTTATGAATACATGATCATAACACAACCGTTTGCTGGAAGGAGGTACGTAAACAATAAGTATTACATCAAGGTACTGCTGAATCAGCCATGCGCTCAATATTTAGTTTGGAAATTTGCACATCATAACCTACAATTAATTTTTTCGGAAACTGATATTCAAGGTCAAATTTGAGACTGTCCAACATATCTGGCAGATGTATCACAACCAAGTTAACTTTTGAATATCTTTCAGTAACATTTTCCTAATTCGTCCTAGTTTTTACTCTGCCTTTCAGGATAATTTCACATATTCTGAGAGGTTTAGGTCAAAGTAAATTTACAGGCCTTTCGGTTTGATTTCGATCATCTCTCGGGGCTGCAGGTTGTGTAAGATGTACAAGGCTTCTACACTAAATACTCCGGACATAACAGACTCCCTATTGAGTCGGCTGTGTGCTTAAACTAATTATTCTGTAGAATTACTCACTCACTAGCAAAAGGTTCTGTTACTCACAGAGGCATAGACTGAATAGCTATTAGTTAGATAAATTTCTGACATAAGTCAAAACAAGATATTGATAAAAGTCTGAGTTTACAAGTACAATGCCAATTTATCGATGTTCAATAAGCTGATTTGTATAAAAAATGAGAATTGTGGTAAAAAATGGGAATTGTGGTTATGTATACTGCTTTGTAAGAGAGATTTGATGTTTTTTATTAATAATTTATATTTCATTAGAGGTTTTTAATAGTACTTGTACTGTCCTTAATCAGTTAATTAGTTACAGTTAATAGTTTATTCATTGTACAGTAGAAATAACTCACACAATTGTGAGCTTACTTTCCATGAAGACTGAGCATTATGCATTCAGTCTGCATCCAGGTCGCGAAAATGAACAAAAATGGTACAGTACATACTATTAATTACATTTTTGTCAAACCCAATATTCAGTGGAACTGAAAACAGATGAATGCGTTGTTGCGGGCTAATTCTCCACATGAGAATATGATATTGGCGCAAAATCTACAATACATAAAGTGCAGTTAAGCACTAATTTAGCTAATTTTAAAGTGTCATGTTGTGGACGCCCTTAACAATTTCGATAATCTGCCGCTTTTATTATGCTGTTGATGACATTTTAGCAGGGGCACCCAGACAAATGGTCACTCGGACTGTAAACAATTATTGGACGTCAGGACAGTGTAGGATAGTGTGTTTGCTAGTGCAGCAAATACTTCGACCTTCACATTATTTTGGACAATAGACATTGAAAACAGACACTGTGACAGTAAATCTTTGCTGGCCAATGACATCTTGATCAGATGGCCTGTGGGAAACACTTGGATACTATGGTGTTGTAATTGACACTTTGGTATGAGTGCATGTGTACACTTCGATGAATGCTTAAAATTACTGGTTAATAAACTTTGAAGTTTGAGGTTTAGAATTTTTATAGGGTGATAGCTGAGAATCCGATAAAGAGTTCAGATTTACAAATCATATTATTAGTGCACAAGAAGCTTATGCCCTGCATTTGAATAAATAACATAGTTTATTCTGGTTGGATATTTCATTAACTATCTGAAGATGCTGACTGTTTTTGTTTAAGTAGGCAAATAATTTAACTACCTGAGAAAAATCTGTCAGCACCCCATAAAAAACACTTCATTTACTGAACAAAACAGCAAAAAACACTTAATAAATTTGCCAAAAAATGCACAAAACCCAAAATAATCTTGATACAAAAATGTAATAGTTACGAAGCTTAAGAACCCTTTTTTAATAGATCCGTTGGCTGTTTTTACCTGCAAATACTCAATGTAACAAAATTAACGAATATTGTGTAAAAGTAGAAAGTCCTCAATGGCCAGCAATTTTGTTAACCAGGCACAACAGTGAAATTTGTAATTGCACTCTTTGCAGTCGCATGAGAAAAGGCGTACTTAAAGTAGGTTTCAGAAAAATCGCCTTAAAAAAATTACTTTTCAGCAATTTTGTGCACATATCATACTCGCGTTAAAAGAAATTTTTGTTTGTTTTGATTTTAAATCTCCTGCAATTCTGTTCCGATGGTGCCATTACATGATCACCTATGCAAATGTAAATCAGGGGAAGAAAAGCAATGCTAAATTACGTCCCAAAAATTTTTCTACGCAAATCTATATTATTTAGTATTTCGCTTACCTACTGGAAAGACTTATGTAACTAGAAATAATAATTTAAAATGTTCATGTGAATTGATAAAATGTCGCTGGCCCACGCTCTAGGGTGCCCCACTCACTAACCTAAAACTTATTTTTAACCTTATTCACAAGATACAGTAATTTAAAATTTTACATAGTTTCTAACATGTGTGCTGCAAATGCTGTGATTATTTTTTCAAACCTCGTGCATTGTTATCTAAACTTCTTTCAAACGACCTACTATTTAAATGGCTGCGCCTAACCGTGATCGCAGTAGTTTAAATTTACAAGTTTTATACAGTGTTACTGCTGGCGCAAGCCCTGCAAAAAGGCAGTATGTAAGTGGTATAAAATTTCAAGATGATCTTTTAAGCTTTATATAAGTGGAGGGTTTTCTTTTGTTTTAAATTAAATAATAATGTTATTACAAGTTTAGTTATAATAATAATGAGTTCTAAAATACAAGCCTAACGTTAACCTCACACGTATTGGTTGAAATTCGCGCTACTTAGGTGCATTAAACACTTTAACTGTATTAAATGGAACTAAAATGTATTTTTCATCTTGAGAATCAATTTTGTAAAAATGATCATTCCGTAGTAGAACTTAGAGAATGTCGGGAATTTATATTTGACACGGTGCGCACACGCTTATCTGACGAAATAAACTCTAATGACAGTTCCAGTATGGTGAAACTCAGTCTTAACAGAGAAGCTCATAATTAACTTGAGAGCGATGAAAAGCACAATATTGGCCAAAACTTCAAATGTGGCTAAATTTGCGCTGTGTTCTAGATTGCTTGTATTACTTTTACAGGTGATTGTCATTAAACGTTCTCAATAATCTTTTTGATAAATCAAATTGTTTTTTATCCCAATATATAAAAGTAAAAGTTAAAAGAATACATCATTACGTGTAAACAATCAAACAAATTGGAAGCGGTGATGAAAGTCATCAGTTATCGAATCACCCATCCCATTTAGAGCCTTTAATTTGAAGAAGTTAGCGTATTATCACGAAGAAGAACTGAGTATAAGATTAGTATTACGCACTGTATATATAACTTTTTTATAAGTTATAAAATATAATACTTTCATAAAGAATTTGTAATGTGCTCTTGCAAACCAAAACCGTCCATATGTCGGCATAGCTAAAACTACGTTATGATGCATCCAAGTAGAATGCACCAAAAATTGGTCAAATGTCATTTTTTTATAAAAACAAACGTTAAACATAATACTATAGACTATTATATTCTAGCATCAAATTATCAAGAAAATAGTTCAAAAAATTTTATAACCCCATACCCACTTTTTTGGCTAAAATCTAGTATTGCGATTGTAAAAAATTTCTAAACTCTGGGAGTGACACTTAAGCAGTCATTTTGCTTTGGGTTTTTTCTGTTGCCAAGACCTTTGTCAGAAAGAGAGTCTACTGGATTTAAAAATAACTTCGATGTGTTTTTGCAAAATCCGTAGCAACCAACATTTGTGTGGTTGCTAAGTGTTTTGTTAAAACCTGACAAAAACAATGGCTAACAGTAACTGCGATTTTCTCAGGAGTATGTTTTTCAGTGCATAGCAATGTAGATTATCTCAATTTCAATGTAGATTATCTCAGCTTAGAAATGACATAGAGTGTTGTTCTTGGTATCAAAATAATCCTCATAAAATGGAGATTGAGGATATGTGGATAACTAGAAAAGCTTATTGGTCGAGATTTTATAGACTATAACTTTATAGATGTTTTTGCCATGTACGCTTGCGATAACTTGAACTTGACTAACCCTTAGCCGATTTTATATTGCAATAAAGACCAAGCAGGGTAAAAAATTACCCCATAAAAGTTTTGCTTAATATGTGTTACTAACTGGATAGAATGACCAACTGATAATCGAGGTGCTACCATTGGCAAGTTGCTCCCATAGATATATGAGAGCACCTAAGATAAAAAGAGTCTTTCCACCATTGCAATATATTGTTTAAGCTATATTATTTATGCTTGGTTTTTCAAGTCTTGTGGAAATTTTTATAATAGCCTAACGATGTTCACTGTTTAGTTCTAAGATGTCTACCTATTAAATCATATGTTATGCTATAACTACAAAAAACTAATAAAAACACAAGATCTAAATAATTAAGAATTATCTCAAACAAGATTAAATTAGACGATCATATCCCAAGGTTTATCCAGCACTCACACATTACTACAAAGCTGCTTTTTAATCACATTCATTTAAGTAGTTTCCAAAGTAAATAAGGTCTTATATGTTTGTATTTTGAAAAAGGCAAAATTAATGTGTACACGTTACTTTTTTGAAAAGATAGATTATATATTTTATGCTTATATTTTTGTCTAATATATTCGTACAAAGGACAGATAAAAAGGTAATCTAATTCATTTTCTGCTAATTTTGAGCTATTGTTGTGACAGTACTGACAAAGCCTTTCATCGTTTTTTTATTTTATGTCTGCTGCGTTCTCTTTCCAGGTCATGGTATCTGATATATCTGGTATTATAGTCTTTTGTCTCTGCTTCTTATTAGAAATAATTTTAAATAACATTTTAATTCATAATGTATCCTGATTTGAGGGTACAAGGAGTAAAAACTCCCTTGGCAAAAGCTGCACTATGTTCCAGACAGGGCAATTTCACAAATAAGAGAAAAATTCCAGACAATTACTCAGTAAGTCTAGGCTTTTAATTTTAGTTTAACTGTAGTACAACTCGCGGTGATAAATTTGTTTGTTCTACAGGATAAGCACTAAGAATCACAGTGGTATTCCATTAAATTTAACCGTGCTTTGTATTTTATTTTATATAGGTATGTCTCAGTCAGGCAATACATTGAGTGATGGGCAGAAATCTAGCCAAGAAAGACTAAAACGTGTTGTTTTTCTGTCATCAATAGCAGGAATGTCAGTATTTGGAGGGTTTGCATTTGCTGTTGCATTGGCCAAGAAAAAAGATCCCAAAATGTTTTCCCAGGGATTTCTTGGGTCCAAAGAAATGACTGAATCAGGATCATCATTGGCAATGCGAGCTTTGGGGTGGGGAACTTTATACTCAGTTTGCGGGGTATCTGCTGTGTGCTGTTGCACCTGGTTACTAATGGGCGTGAGGAACTTGGATGAATTCCGAGAAAAGATGCAGTCTTTCGTGCCGCGGATTCCTCGCAAAGAACCACAAGGCAGGACGGAATTTAGCAGCTTCCGAGAACTATTTGAATTTTTGTCTCAGGAGCCTAATTCTCGCAAAAGGGATGAATAATCTTTGTTAATAGCCTGTAATAGCCTGTGAATTAATCCCGTGTTTAAATCATGGA
The DNA here is from genome assembly GCA_030141605.1 of Tubiluchus corallicola. NCBI lineage: Eukaryota > Metazoa > Priapulida > Priapulimorpha > Priapulimorphida > Tubiluchidae > Tubiluchus > Tubiluchus corallicola. Next base: position 822,921 of record JAQGDQ010000045.1, on the reverse strand, counting down.
AGTGCTGAGACAAACTATGATTTATTTTATGTTGTAGGTGATATTCAACATTGTTCCAGATCACGATGCTGGCGTTTTCAATCCACCCATGGCTGATGGGCCAGTGCTACTGCTTGATTGGATGACAGCAATTCTTCTAGGAGGTTTTAAAAAATGGGATGCTGTGTACTTCTTGCATATTGCAGAGCATGGTTATACATTTGAAAATTGTTTGGCATTTTTTCCTTTATATCCTTTTACAGTAAGATTTTTTGCATCAACCCTGCACATCCTTACAGCTGGTATATTGAGTTACCAATTTGCATTATTGCTAACAGGGGTAGTGGTTAATATGATGATGTTTGTGTTGTCAGCAGTTAGTTTTTATCACCTGAGCAAGACTGTGTTGTCAAATGAATGGTTAGCATATTTTGCAACTGCTCTGTACTGTTTTAATCCAGCAAGCATTTTCTTCAGTGCTTGCTATTCTGAAACATTATTTGCACTTTTGACATTCACGGGAATGTTGACATTAGAAAAAAACTGGATCAAAACATCGGCAGTTTTGTTTGGCTTAAGTACAGCAACAAGATCTAATGGGTTGGTGTCGCTGGGCTTTATATGTTACAAGCAGCTACAGCTATTCTATCAAGAATTCGTGCTGAAAACCAAAAATGTTGTGTGGATATTTTTGGAGTTATTTCCATGCACTGTGGCCTACATGTTTGTGGGCGTTGCTCCGTTTTTGTGCTATCAGTATTATGCCTATCACCTATATTGTGATCTCGAGAAAGTTACTGAAATCCCTGTACATTTGCAAGTTTATGCTAAAAACAGAATGTTACGACAAGTAGGAAGCGAACGACCACCATGGTGTAATAAGACCTTTCCTTTATCTTATTCTTATATCCAAAGTCATTACTGGAATGTAGGTTTTCTAACTTATTATACACCAAGACAAATTCCCAACTTTTTATTAGCTTCTCCTATTGTTTATATAATGTTGAAATTAATTTATCGGTACTTTGCTAAAAATTTCTGTTATTGTATTAAGCTGGGTTTGGTACATATAAGTGGAACAGACTGTACAGGATTTTTTAGTGGAAAAAATTTTGTTTATGTTGTCCATACTTCTTTTTTAGTTGTGGTTGTTATTTTAGTAATGCACATCCAAGTTGGAACTAGATTTTTATGCTCATCTACACCAGTGTTCTATTGGTTTACTGCTGACTATTTTTCAGAATGCTTAAGACATATGAAAAGGGATACAAATGAAATACTTCCATCAATCAAGACTATGCTTAAAAGTGTGTATCATAATTCAAACACTTCACAGAAATTTATGTTACTTTACTTTTTTTCATATTTTGTCATCGGGACTGGAATGCATTGTAATTTTTTGCCCTGGACCTAAACATTAAATTTATAATATTGTTTAATACTGAAATAGTCGTGAGTTTAATTATGTAGTAACAGAGATATTTATTAAAGTGATTCCAATCACACATACGTATTTATGTTTAACAATAACTGTGAAGCAACTCACACATAGAGAACCACTAGAAACTTGAAAAAAATTTATACTGCACAAAACTCTTAGCTATTGATTATAGTGTTGCTACGCAAAGGTAATATTGATGTACAGTACATACGCACTTGAAATGCATGTTAACTTAATAATAAAGGTTTATTTAACACATTCTCTTATCGCAATTCATAGTAAAAGAAATGGTGAACTGAACTACTATTGGATTTGCCATCAAAATAGTTTTCTAAAAATTGAAAATGATCTCACGTATATATGTATTGTCCATAAAACTAGTTCTAATGCTATGCATAATTTAACTACTGCATGGTTAAATTATAATAAAATGAATTATTTATTATGCACACACATATGAGTGCATTTATTTATAATTATTATTATTTTTCTATTTGCATTCCATTTATCATTGCCACTTACCAGTCTCATCATTTATGGTATAAATTGTGTTGAAGAAAACAAGCTTTTAAACTTCATTAAGTTCACATTCAGTAGTAGCTTAAAAGGAAAAGTGGTTCACTGCGTGGGTTTGCACTCTCCTATTTTGTATTTTATTACAATTTTTTACTACAACATGGAGCCATTGTAAGAGCCCTGGTTAGATATAACAGAAACTAGAAGATAGTCTGGAAGTTCAGGTATTATGACACCAGAAGTTAATGTTCCTTGGTAATACAGTAATTACATTATGCCTTGTGAGTGCTGAGTTTGGTGATTTGTAGCAGACTCAACCAAGGCATAGTACGTATAGTGACCATTAACCATGAACATCAAGAAAGTGCGATTTAGATGTGCCTTGTACTGTATTTTTTATTCGAAATCGTAGTAAGAGCGGAAAAACAATAACATTCAACAAATATTCCAGAATCTTAATAATTTTCTTTTACATTTTTACAATGTTTACCGGTTTACACGCATCTAAATTTAAAAATTGAAAAAACGCACTGAAATGAACTATATTAAATGAGCGGTGCGTTTTTCCTTGTGTAGTTGGTACCGTAGAGCGGTGAAAGCTGAAAATATGGCGAGTTGCAGAGAAATCACGAACTTGTTTGTAAAATTAAATATTACGGATATTCAAGAAACCATTGCAGTGCTTCAAGATCTAAAAACGGCTTTGTTTTCAGTGCACCCGTCTGTGCTGTCAGGTTGTGTTCATGATTTACAAATCGATAAAGTCTTTGATTGTTTAAATTCTAGTGAAATTGAGCAAATCGAATTATGTTGTGAAATTTTACAAAGATTGCTGGACGTTTTGGAACCAAACGTGCTTGCACTGAATTTCGTTACAGAGCTCTCAAGGGGTTTATGTCATCCTAATTCAAATGTGAAAATTCTAAGTTTAAAACAGGTAAATCGTTGCTGTGCTGATTCAACAGCTTCAGCTCTCATTTCCAATCACTTGGATCTCCTGTTGCTAACTGTTAATCTTCTTGGCGATGACAATATGTCAGTGTCTAAAGAGGCTGGCAAAGCCCTTAAATCACTCACTCTTGAGCCAACTGGTCTGAATGTAATATTTTCGAATGCTATACTTAATACACTCACGCGAGTAGAAGAAAGAAATGATACATTGAGATATCGAGTGCTAGAGCTGATGATTCATATTTCATCTCAAGGATCAAAGCAGTTTGAGCTAGTCAGCAATGCTGGCTTTTTCCAGCAACTTTTTGATGAAATTTACAAAGATGATGTGCTAGTTCAATTGAATGCACTTGATTTGCTGACCGATTTTGCTTTGAAAGAGCACGGCCTTTTATATCTGGAACAACATCAAATTACTCAAAAGCTGGAAGAAATGTTGACTAGTGTGCAAATTGACCCACTTGCCAATTTTTTGGTGCCTGGGTTGATTAAGTTCTTTGGAAATCTTGGAAGGTTTCGCCCAAAAGAAGTTTGTACACAGCACAAGTCATTTATAGATCTCCTTTTCAAACATCTAAAGTCAGAGGACACCATAACACAAGGTTTAGCTATTGATACAGTTGGCATAATTGGTAGTACTGTTGAAGGAAAGCTGGCATTAGCCAAGCAAGGCAAGAAACTTGATGGTGGTCTGCATGACATTGGTGCAGTAATAGCTAATGCACCTTCAGATTTGAGAGTCCGAGCAATGCATACAGCTTCAGTTTTACTAACCATTGAAGTTTCTGAACAGAATGAAGAAATTTTAAGTTTAGCTGAATCATGGCTTAATAAATTCATGCCAGATATGGTACATAAGATTGCTGATATTATTAAGCAACCATTTGTAGATATTCGCTGCTCTGCTTTGTCTGTATTCAAGGCTTTGGCATTAACACCCTTTGGGCAACGGGCTTTGAAAACTCTTCCTGGATTCATAGAATATATAGTAGACCGAAATACAGAAAACACTAAAGATGGAAAAGAGGCAAAGTATGAAATTATCAAAGCACTGATAGAGTCTCCAACTGTTGAAGAGACATTTGGTGTGGTAGACTATTTAAAGTTAAAGGCTTATTATATGGATGGACCATTTTACATAGAAGCTGAACACACTGTTGCAATGGAAAATATCACTTAATTACCTCAAATGTGTATTTTTTTTATAATATCAGTTTCGTTATTTTGGCCTTTTTATCAAATATGTATGCAAAAGAGATCTAAACTGAATAATTTGCATGTACATGTTTTGCCTTTTGGTGCACTGATAATGAAAAGAAAGAGTTGATTGCTTGCTAACCTTAATTCTAGCAATGCGGTAATAGCCAGTTGATGTTTTTATGACCCAATGTAGGCCTGCTTTATCACAGCTGTGATCTATTGAAAAAGTTACACAATATTTTACTTGGATGAATTTCAAATTAAATGAACATTTTATTACCTATGTTGCACTGCTTTACTTGTACAAACTCAGTGTATACTCATGAGGATAATAGCCAATTTTCTGTAAACATTTAGTGTAAACATTCTGTTAACTGCAAATACAGTCGAACGTAATTGTACCGCCCACCGTTATAATGCCAGCCTCGCCATAATGCCAATTATTGCCCTATCCCAAGGACTACTATACGTATACACGTTGTATAGTAGTTCTTGCCCTATCCCGATTTCTATAATAAATTAAGTATAGGGAATATGGCCAACCTCACCTACAGCCATCTGCCAACGTATCTGCCATGCCAAAAGTCCATTTTACATAATAATAAATCAACCTCTTATAATGTCAGCCAAGATAAAAGCACAATGAATTTCTGTTGAAAAACAGCTATTGTGTTGTAAAAAACAGTCACTTTGTAAAAACAATAACTTCTAAACAGAAAAACAGTTATGGTGTTTAAATTAAGGTTTAGTCTTGTTGCAGATGACTGTATGAAAATTAATGTTGAGGTTTTGAACAAGCAACATACATTTTAAGAGTGCAAGAGTTGTGTAGCTAAGCTTCAGTACTGAACTGATGTGAATATCACAGCTGTAAAAGCTCAAGGTCAAGTTATATGGGGCGGCTATTTATAGTCTTAATTGTCCAGTAATGTTACATTGGAAGCGTGGATGGGTCACAAGGCTGCATATTTTTTCTTATCACCAGTAGACTAATTAACCAGTATTTCACAACATTGCTTCTCCACGTTGTGTTAAGTAAAATTTTACGATGTACCATTGTAGAACTACACCAAAATATACAGTATATAACACATGTATTCTTGTAGGTATAATAACATTATACTATTTATCACATATTAAAATTAACTAGGAAACAAAATAGAGATTTCAGACTGGAATGGCTTTCGTATTATATGAACCTCGTCTTACCGCCAACCCCGCTATAGTGCCATATTTACTGGTGTCCTAGACCTAGCGTTATAACGAGGTTTTACTGTAGTATCGGAAGTGTTTCTCAGCACAAGTCCATATAGAAATTGAAAAAAATTGCTGAATTAAGCTAATAATTATGTGACTAGCAAAGGCCCCGCAAAAAATTTTGCGTATAAATACACGTTTAATCAAAAATACGCGAACATCCTACATAGTCCTCATTTATAACGCAAAGCCAGTAGCAGCTTTTACTGAATTAAAGTTATAAGATTATAGACAGAGCATAATGGATGACATCAGAACAATGGCTTTGCGTCAGCAGTTTTCTAAGCGAAAATTGCCGAAAATAGAACATCTAATTAACTCGTCGGTACTCCTTTTGGTGGATGTGTCCTAAAATATAGCCCACATCATCGTATAGCCCTGTTCTTCCTCTTTCTAAAGAGCTATATATCTCCTTCCGGGAGTTTCACCAGGCACCGCTAGAACGTTTTTTCCGCATGCTGTTTGGCAAAAATTTCGAAAAAATCACGAGTTGGGCCCGGGAAAACGCCCGTTACGGGACGCCGTGGCCCTCTCGGAAATTTTAAATATGCCTATGGCACCCACCGCTGAACGGGCTATCTATCCATGGCCCGTTCCCGTTCTTCAGGTCTCAGACATATGAGTTTTGCAAAAAACGACCGAAAAATGGCCATTTTGAGGTTTTTCGCCACCCGTTCCTCGCAGTGGGCCCGATTCGAAAAATAAACCACCAATGGCACAACACTAGTTGGAGACCTTTCGTTTGACGTATAGATTGCCGCAAATGGTGCCGTCATCGAAGCTGTAGCCTCGAATCTTACATATATATATATCTTGCAAAGTCCAGGCCAACTAATTTTATCGGTGCTGTGCATGATTGTGAGTCGTCTTTTAATTCACATGAAAAATCGAAACTCACAAATATTTAACGATTTGCAGAATAAACCCCACATAAAATTATGATTTATAGCATAAGCAACAATTTGATCAGAGGCACCAACTTTTAGGAGAAGAGAAGCAAAAAGTAATCTGGCAATTTTAGATTTTCTATATTGAGATACCTTCATATCAGTTCATTCGTAACCACTGGCCAGCATGTGAGCTTTTGTCAGCATATTGTAGTGAGATGTACATACACATGGAAAACAACAAAAATAACAAACATTACTCTTTGATTAAATTTTTAATAAAGTTATAAAACAGTTTAGAAAAGAGACACGTGTAATAATACATTTCGTTATTTATAAGAATAACTAGTATTAACAAACATACAGTTTACAAAATGGAAGACACATCCTATTTAATGGTCAGTTAAGCAGGTGTCAAAGTTTCATGAAATATAATAATACACATAGTGTAATGGTGAACTTGAAGGAGCACCAGTCTGTAATGCCCTATCTTTTTTGACGATAAATGTTATCAAGCAATGTGTAATACACGTATATCTATTACTAGGACTATTTACATATTGTCATCCACAAAAAAAGTTAAGATAAGCTAGAGTACCTTTAAGAATTCTACAATTACGGTTCCATAAATATGCACAACCAAATGTTTATAATACAGTCTGCATGCTTGCACTTACTTTACTGCAATAATAGGATACTAAAAGCATTCTAACATAGTTGTTAATGTTTATAATTATAGTTTCTGTAGAAATAACATTTGGCAGCACCTAACCCAGTTTCAAATACATAGTGGTATAAGATTATGTATCACACTCTTATAGAAGAATTGCTTTACTGAAGGTGAAAAATACACATTGACTATAAAGACATACATTACATAGTTGAACTCGATGCTCCCACACTAGTGAAAGTCTTGTTGGTGCAACAATAGTGAAGAAGTAACGACTCACTCCGACTATAATGAGGTGATCTATTAATATAAAGCCACTCTGACTCAGCACTGTAATGAATCGACTACTCGTAAGCTTATGTATGTAACATTACATGCTGCGATCCAAAATATGAATTACGCAGATAACACACACAATAGATTAATGACTATTGCTGCAACAGTTATGTGCAGATAAGTTGCAGAGATCAGCAGTGCTATGAACTAAGGACAGGTAAGATAATAAATACAGTGTGCAAACACTTCAGGATCTCATCTGGTGACATAACAGTATACCATTAGCAAAAATTTAACAAAAAAATCAGTATCAAGTATAATGGAAAACAGCCATTTTGGTCAGTATAATCATGATTTAACTTTTTCACGATCACTATGCACGGAGTTAGGCATCTGGTGCATTCTTTGACAATGACCATGCATGCATACGCGTGATCCAATGTTGAAGGGGATTCACATGACTAAATTCCCTAAAAATCAGATCATCTGTATAAAATTACAACAACAGCATTGCTGATGTATAATTCTTCAAGCCGTAGCCTTTAGTCGAGTAGAACCCGATTTGCATGCCATTAGCCTCTCGACCATTGTGCGTGCATAGCGTAAACGGCTTCCCAAGTCCCTTGAACAACCGTTTGCTTCCAGCAAGTTAAATCGATATGTACGGAATTCTCTTTGCTCATCTATATAGGTAGCTGCACCCATGATTGGGCATAAAATTATTTTTGTATGATCTTGAAAGAAATTTATCTGCAATTATAAAAAAATACACATTTAGTGAAAATCTGGCTCTCTAAAACAATTACCTTAACATTTTTGGTATCAGCTATATTATAGGAGTGCAATAATTCCACTAATACTAACTAAAACTCTTTAATAAAGATCTAATGAGAAATAAGCCTATTTAAAATAACAATACACAGATCAGTGTATGACAGTGCTTAATCTGTAGATTCAAAAACTAAAGAATGAATACAAGCCAACAGAAACATGTTGAAATTATGTTGCAACATCATATTATTATGAGATACTCATAATATCCACTTATCTATAAAAATTTGTAAAAAAAAGAACAAAAATGTTTTTGTAATTTTGGCACATTGTAGATAAAACTAGCATAGCGAAATTTATTAAAGCTGCACCTGTAAAGTTCCATTGCTAAGGTGTAATACAATTGCACTTCGGGTTCTAAACCATGTACGCAGAAAAGGTAGTCGTGAGACGTTATCGACTTCTCTTGGAGCCATGTTTGCACCTGCCTGTAAAATTACCATTAGTCATTGTATAGTTTCTCATCAGCGCTAGGTAACATGCCAAGTAGTGGTGTAACACTGTTCATAACCATCTCCATTAGTTCAATAAACTTCTCTTAGTTCTCTTACAGAATTTTAGTAATAGTATGAGGTTTATAAATCATCAATCGCAAATGAAGAAAACGCATTTCCGACGAAAAACGAACACGCATTTTTACCTTAAGGAGATGCTCACTCATGTAGTTACGGAAATACTTCAGCAAAGTCACTTTTTTGATGAGCGTGTCAGGATATATGTGCATTGTATGAAACTGTTCTGCTCCATCCTTCTCTATGTACTGTAGTGTTCTAAATTGGATACCAAAATTGGTTAATAACCGAGTTGTGACAAAGTAAATAGTGATTTTACCAAATAAGCTGTTTTTTTAACATCAGGCTAACACATGTGCCAATAAACTTTAATTAAATTTCATAGATGTTTACAAGGTACAGCAGCTTCTCTTAGTTCTATATTATTTTGTAGTGGCATGTAATATCACTGACGGACAAGATGAGGAAACACTTCAAGCAGTGAATTGTTTAAGCATGTTAAAAATTACTATTTATAGTTAAAACAAATAAATTAAAACAGCTTAATAGCATATATAAATGTGGTAAATAAATAAGTACTTTACTTAAAGCGGTTACAGCCGATAAAAATTCAAGCTTAATCATATATATCATACTCATCGTCCATATTGAGAATAAGGCGGGTGGAATCATTAAATAGAACTCCCACGCTTCCATCAGACAGCTGATACCCAAGGCCATACTTGTCTGAATAATCTACCCATTTACTAATCCAGAAAATTGGTATAGCTGCTGGGTCTTCTGCTTCATCTATAAATAAAAATTTAAAAATCTAAACTATGCTGGAAAAAAATAACGCACCTTCACTAAAATGTTACTATATTACGGGGTATTCCAAAACACAGATCCTGAAACTACAGTTTGTTATAACTAATATTATTCAAGAAATGCATAATGGTAATACAGTGTTCCTTGCAAACTTCACAAAACAAATCAAAGCACGCATTAAAAAGTAAAAAATCTGCACTAAACAAGTGGTATCTGACACGAATATACCTTGGCGAATAACAGCTTTCTCTGACGGTCTTGTTGCCATGAGCGCAGTGAGCTGACCATATAAATCACTAAGCCAGTAATCTTGTGGAATTTCATCTGCAATTATGACAATATAAAAGTAATCAACTAACTAACTAAGAAAACTTAGGTAACAGATTATAAATTAAATGCTATATTATAAAAATTTGGTCAGTGACACGAAGTCAAAAATAGCACAGTGTGAAAAATAGTTGCGATGAATTAAAGAGCATTAAATAAATAAAAAAAAGAATATACTTTGTCCATCATCTCTATCAGATTCAGCTTTTCCTGACTGTCCTTCTATTTTATTCTCTGCATCACCTCTCTGATAAGCCATTGAACCGGTACCTGTCTTTTCCTTCTCTAATGTAGTATTGAAAAATATTTATATAATCATTTATTACAAAATTAATCATATCATAACAGGTTACAAAATGTGACATCAAAAGAAAAGATCAACTTTTCAAATAGAAATAGATATTCTGAACGTGCAGCTATTAACACAAATGAAAGTGAAAATCAGAAATGTAGCGTTTTTGAGGTGTACCTTTTCCATTCACATCAGTCAGTGGTTTGCGTGGTTGTCCCAGTACACTCATGTGCATGTTTGTAAAACGTGGCGCAACGGAAAGGCATGATATCGGAAGATGAGGAGGTAGAAATCCTAAAGACATTTGTAAACAAGAAAGCATTAATATTTACAATAAGGATGAATATAAACATTACTAGCAAAATTACTCAAAGAAAATTCCAATTGCTGAAACAAAATAAATGCACATTGTATAATATTATGTCATTTAACGAAGTAAATACAGTAAATTGTGTTGCGAGTGAATGTCAGATTATAGAATTATAGGAGTGTACAATTCTAAGCGACTAGGTAATTTAAATTATTATAGAATATTTGTTAAAGACAAAATTAAAAATTTTCTTGGAAAATTAACCAACATTGCCTATGTTTTCGTATGAAGCCTGTTTTTTGTTTCCATTAAACTACCTGGCCCTTATTAGTGGATTTCAAACAAAATTAAAAAAAGAAAGATGAGTAAAAAATAAGACACACAAACAAAAAATAAGAAAAGTATCAATACCACTAGTGAAGAAATCGTGATCAAGTATCTTTGATATGCTTGGTCGTCTGGTTGGATCACCCTGTAGCAGCTGCTCAATTAAATTTTTGGCAGTAAGGCTGACTCTAGATGGAACATGGTATTCGTTCTTCTTGATTCTCGAGTACGTTTCTCTAAGCGAAGAAGTTTCAAATGGAGGCTTACCAACCAAGAGAGTATACCTACAGAATAAAACAAAGCAATCAGAAAAACAACTGAAATTTTTACGTATGAATAAAATGATTTGCACACTAAGGTAAAAAGTTGTTTAAGGCAATAAAAAATAATCAACTTTTTAAACTCACACTATGCAGCCAACAGACCAAACATCAACTTCATAACTGTGGCCCTTCTTTGCTAAAACTTCAGGTGCAATATAATTCGGTGTTCCACACAAAGTTCTGAAAATTTAAAAAACTAATCATTTAAGTCATGTAGGTGGCACCAAAAGCAAGAATAGATAAGTAATCACAAAAAAATTAAATTCAATGCAACATAAACACTGGTATCATTTCTTAAGCAGTCTACCTGTGAACACTGTACATTTGTATTTAACAAACTTAAATCAGCAAATACACCATTACAATGCTATTCTGATTACATATGACAGTTAAATGTCATTATAAAAAGTTTTTCTGTGTAATACCCAAGAATTTATACTTTTTTCTTTCGCCATCGTAATCTACTTTTGTTGCCAGACCGAAGTCACCAATTTTTATTTCCATCTCATCATTAATGAAAAGATTTCCTAGCTTCAAGTCACGGTGAATGACCTAAACAATAATTATAACACAAAAATTTATTTACATGAAGTACAACAAGAAAGTTGAAAACAAACAGATTAAAGTTGCATTTAATTAATAACTTAAACACGCATTGATCCAAACTTCTTGGTTTACATTGTGCCACTGCTAAAGTAAACACTTAACCATCTGCAATTAATGAATTTTCCTCAGCTATCTCATATAAGATTATTAAATACTACTGTAGCAGTAGGCCTAATAAACCATTATATACGTGGTTTTCACAAAATATTTTCTAAGTAAAACATTGTTTCAGTCTTGCTATTAGCTATAAATATTAGATTATTTATCATGACAGGGTAAAGAATATTAGTACATTAAGCAGCTGCAATTCAAGATCACAACAAATCACTGCTATAAAATGATGCAGTTTGCAAAGCATTTTAAACTCTATAACAACTGAAGCAAAGTTTTGCAAATGTAGATTGAATTCCAAAAAACCTAGCTGAAATCACAAAGAGGTACAAAGACTGTTGAACTTACTGCTTATACAAACAACCAAAACTATTTATAGTTCAAATTGTGTAATTATCAATAATTAAACAAACAGTAACTACACACAAACCTTGGTCTCATGCAGATACTGACAACCTAATAAAATTTGACGAAGAAAATACCGCGTCTCGGGTTCTGTGATTGCTTTTCTTCTCTTGTGTAGCTCCATCAATGACTAAAATAATAAAATCAATTAGCCTCTTTGATGCAGGTTAGGTGCATCTTAATAGAGAACATATCATTTTGGTGTTTCACTATGCCACTTTCTGTGACGGGTGGTGTGTTGAACAGTATAACAATCAAGTAGTATAACAGTAAAATCAATTAGCCTCTTTGATGCAGGTTAGGTGCATCTTAATAGAGAACATATCATTTTGGTGTTTCACTATGCCACTTTCTGTGACGGGTGGTGTGTTGAACAGTATAACATTGCGGGATTTTGTCTTACTGGTGGTAAACAAAAATTGTATTTAAACTTTGCATAAGCAGCTTCACAGAAGAAATATAGTTTAAGAAAAAAAAATTTCTACACTATATTTATTAAATGTAGTTCTGTAAAGACACTGCAGCGTTTTTTATTTCAAATCATGCACACCAATGTTTTTTTGTTTTCACATTTTGCCGTTAACTAGATTATAGCAAAGAATATTATAAAATGTTTGTAAATATATTTTGCACTTGGAATGTAGTGTGGCCTGTATGGCTTGTTAGAAAACATATTAGCCAAAATACTTATCATTTTCAATATGGCCTCAGATAGGAGTCGTTGGCTAATACTTAAGTAATAACTAATTGATAGAACTTTGGCTTTACTGCGCTGTTACCTTCTTATTTTGGCATTACTCCTTCTTTTAGTCAGAATCAAATACAGTATTGTAATCATTTCATCATTAACCACCATGTAATCATTAGCCTAAAAAATAGTTTTGGTTAACCAGTAAAAACCACCATAGCAAATACTAAGCAATCAAAATACTGCCGCGTGAAATCGACATGGGCTCCTGAACTGGCATTTATTAACAATTTAGAATACAAACTTGTACAAATTAATTTTCAACTTTAGTGGTTTCTACACAGTTGCACCAACAATATCAAAAAATTGGATACAATTAACTATTTACATGTATGCTACATAATTTAGATGTTATATTTACCCGTTTACTACAAAGTTCTAAAAGAATGTAAACGTTGTTCTCATCTTCGAAAAAACTCCGGAAGCCGACAACATGCCTGTGGTTGAGACTTCGATGTATAGCGATTTCTTGTGTCATCTAAACATGCAACAGCAACATATATATGTACACAACTTGATTTTTAGACAAGCAGTAAGTTAAACTATATTAAACATCATTTAAAAGACTACACGGGAATAATACTTGAGTTACTACTATAAACTATCACACTCAGTAAATATTATTATCATCACTTGAGCCACAGAAAGCAAAGACTATATGGAATGTTCTTGCATTATTCATCATCAGTGGATGGATTTATTAAAGTTTGTTAGTTAACGCATTTTCACCATTTAAATTGCAGAATGTTTTGTTGTGCTGTGACTGCTGTCATTTTGTGGCATGGGGTGCTTTGATACTCTTTTAACTATTGTGACATTGATGCGGATTGGGACAGAAAAACTCAGTAAGCGAATAATCCAATACTTTGCATTCTGAACTAGTTTATGACAATTAATTTTGATTAACAGCTTAGACAGTGCAGATTTATTCCAGATAAAGCTTATTTGTCCTATTGGAGATCATTCACCTTATTTTAAAACTATGTAGGGTTTAAACTCTGCATACAAATACCCACTACGTTATGAGTAATAAGACTTGACAGCAATTCTTGAAATTATTTACCAATACCTTCAAATTAAACTGAAATGGCGCATCTCAACAACAAAAAAACGAGGAAAAATACTAATAAATTTAATAATAATAATAAATATTCGTTTTTACCTTCTCCTTCTGATGGGGCTTTACAAGAAGTGCTTTTGAAACAATTTTTCCAGCAACAACTTCACGAGTGTCAGGATCTGTTAGTTCATAACATTTTGCAAATCCTCCCTGAAAACATCATTGTAAGGAATTCATTAAACTACATCTACAGTTTAGAGCATACACTTTACTTTGAGAATGTAGCAATTACTCAAAACATTATTTGGCAACAAAGCAGGCGTACCACCATCTGTAACCACTTTACACCAAATTAGTGCTTGAATTTCCTTATAGAGTATGTACAAGTATTGTCAACTTGTCAGTTGTCACCTACCATTTGGAAGTTCATCTTATTTAAACTTTAAAGTCATGAGCATCTAGAGTGAGCCAAATTTTTAGAATACATTATGCCTAGTCTTGTAAAAATCAGATTAAAAACTATAGGACTGACAACACAAAGGGTGAAAATAGAATGGAAATACACACACTGGTTTTGCAAATGAAACAAATAGTTAGGAGAAATGGCCACAGGAGGCTGTTTTGAAAAGAAATATTTTCTTCCTATTTATTAATTTTAGACCGAGTTTAACTAAGGGCCATCCGAGTAAATGTCTCAGGAAACAGAATGAGTGCCCGTGTTTGAATAGTCGCTACCTGATAATTAGTTCGATTAAAAAAAACAAGAGCCTAGGTTCTAAACCGAGTAAATATGGTATATTGTAATAGGTGACGAGATCAATGGCATGTTGGCATTGTTTCAAGTTGCTAATGCATCAGCTTTGCGGTTTTTCTAACATTGTACCTGAAAAGAATACTGCCACGACTACTGAAGTATATACTCTAAAAGTGCGCTTGGAATGGTTTTCAGGGTTTTGTAGGTATAATGAAAAAATGTACAGCGAAATGTAATTGATTCAACAATTTAATTATATTGAGAGCGATCAATTGACAAACAAGAAAGGCAAAAGCACTCACAACCACGGCAAGATTAGAATAAAAGATTATTAACTTTTGCAAACCAATAGCCCTGGGTATATAAAGCTTAAGCTTTATACACATATTTAAAATTATCTTTTAATTCATATTCATTCTCTTATTGTCATTTCAAAATTTAGTCATTTCGACAGTGGACATAAAAGTTTACAAGCAATGCAAAATTACATCAAACCATGGTACAGTGTGGTGGTTACAAAAATACTGTCAAAAGGCAAAAGTAAAACAACTGTCATTAACCCTTTCAAAAATATTACAAACTAATTACAATTTGATTGGCTACGTATATCCATGTCCATATCCAACGTTTAAAGCTAGAGGTAAATCCATCGATCGCTCGTAATGCCTGTTCTCTACTGATATTTTAATTGTGTACAATACAACGAATTTTTTGTGATTCCACTCATGTTCCCATATTCCCATGTTCCAAATATATGTTTCACGTATAAATCACTGATGTCTTAAAATATATATATATATATATATATATATATATAACTTTTATATGGTTACTATTACTCTATTAGTTTAGTTTATTCCTGCTAATTAAATTAAAACTTTGACACATTTTTATATACAAAGTTATATATATAAAAAGTTAAATATATATATATTACACAATTTGTAACCATATTTGTATATTACACGTTATGAACATATTGCGATTGCGATACTCGACTCTCTCCACCTATTAGAGGCGGGCACCTTCATAGGGTGCAAAGTCTATTCTTCTATAACGCTGATCTTTTAGTTGTCTTTTCCAAGTTTAATGTCTTTATCCTGTACTCCATGCATTCGTTCACTAGATTTCTTATTTCTAGCAATCTTTTCTTTTCACTATTCATTAATATATCTGAGTTCAAATTTTTTTTCCATTCTCTATATCTGTCAC
Source organism: Tubiluchus corallicola (assembly GCA_030141605.1). Lineage (NCBI taxonomy): Eukaryota > Metazoa > Priapulida > Priapulimorpha > Priapulimorphida > Tubiluchidae > Tubiluchus > Tubiluchus corallicola. Next base: position 807,119 of record JAQGDQ010000045.1, on the reverse strand, counting down.
ATCTAAGCATATGTTTCTTAGTGTCATCATCTTCCACACACACTGGGCATAATAACTGATCCTTAAACTCATTCTTGTAGTTCCCTTTAACTTTAATCATATTCAGTCTTATTTTCAATATATCTTTAACTTCTTCTCGCTTGCATGTGTCCATGTAATTTTGTCGTTTCCACTCGGTATGCCTTAAAAATCTTAATTTAGTGCTGCTCCTGCATTTTTCTGCACATTCATTCTGTATACAACATTCAATCTTATTCTTTATTTATTTCTTCCATTCAGACTTTTTCATGACCTTCACCCTTTCTTTATTAGCATCTATGGTATATATTTTGCAGCCTCAACTACTTCATTATACCATGACCTTTCACGTGCACTGTTTATTTGCATTTCGAGTACCTCTGATGCTAATCTCTTTGTTTACTAATCAGTAAATTCCGATAAAACATCAATCTCCTATAATTCACTTTATGTTTTAGAGGCCATATGCCTATTTCAGTTACTAATCCCCAGTATGGCGGTGTTACTAATCGCCATGATTATGAATATGATATAACTTCCGATATACATGATATTACATAGGATACATCCGACAGACAATTTTTGAGAGAAAACATAAACATAAAATGCCAGACATAATTATGGGTAAAAAGCCTAATTATAGGCATCGCCCTGTCGATCTACGGCAAATTTAATTCGACATTGTGTACTTGCTTGCTTGTGAAGCTTTAAGAAGTCTAACCACAACACGGTTTGTGTAATTAGTCATAATATTAATTTGATAAGACAATGAACAATCTCACAACTGCTAAATGTTGTTTAATTAAAAAATAAAAAGTATAGTTATACAATACTACAGACTGCAATCTAGTAGTAGTAACGTAAAACGTACAATACCTTTCCCAAATATCGACCTCTAGTATATCTTTTCTGCGATTTTGGATCGATAACAATCTCTGGTACTTCCTTTACCTTAAGATCTGGCTTGCTTGACATCTTTTTTAATATCCTCACGAAAAAACATAAATGAACTAAAAAAACTTTGTTTAAAACACTAACAATCGAGATCAAAATTGTGCTTTCAAATATAATCGGTGTTGTTTAGATGGTACACGTTTTATGATTGGATACGCTGCACGAAAATCGCACATTGCCATTGGCTGACGAATACCATTTAAACGGGCCAATGAGCCTTCAAGCAAAGGCTCGAGTAAACATATCTATGAGTACTTGAGCATGATGTCCATAGATGAGATTACGTTAGAAATATTATTATGCATGATGATATCTTTGATACAGTCGGAGCTTCATTAAGCCTGTGTCATTAACTTTTTATATAGAAAATGGAAAAAATGTTTCAAAGTTTTAATTTAATTAGCAGGAATAAACTAAACTAACAGAGTAATAGTAACCATATAAAAGTTAATATCACATAGTTACAGCAAAAAACTATAGCAAGGGTTATATTCCCAGCTATGTATGTAATAATAGGATGCAACATAAGTTTTCCTAGGGGTACAAAAACAAACATTGACATACAAAACACTTCAGCAAATTAAAGTATTGCTGAAACGATTGAACCTGTTATGTTGCCAATGCCCAGTAAGGCCTAAGTAGCAGTGAACATTCTCTACTCTACCAGAAAGCTAATTCGAATCGAATTTGTGACTTTCGAATTCGAATCGCAACGAAATTTCAGTATTTCTAATCAGTATCGAATTCTAATTAAGTTTGAAACATTTTCGAAAAAGTTTTCGAATCAGGCTGTAATATTCAATTCAATTTTAATTTATTTATCTCTTTATAATACTGCAATAAAACATGATTAATAAAAGATTCGCTAATAAGTTTTGAAGAATGGTTAAAATGAATAGATAGATCTAGAATTACTAGAAGGATAGCGAAAAACTATAAAGTCACCTAGTCTGCTATCCTTTACCGAATATAGATAAAATGATTTTCAGACACTGGTGAGCATTAATGTTATCAGTTTAATTTAGGAAACATTAATAATTTTAAAATTATGACATTTGTTGTATAATTAAACACACAGTAAAGAAAATACATGTACTTTAATTGGTGGGCAACAAATTAAGGTCAATCTTGGGTAAACTAAAAATTGCATTTAGATTTTTTGTGAAACACAGGTCAAAATTGTTATGAAATGATAAAAATACTTTGAGTTAATAATGCAATTAATCAACAACCGGAGTTAAGTACATTTTGACTTGAGTTCAACTTCATTATTTCTAGGCTTATTGATTACTAATAAATCTACTGACTTGAACAATAATACTAAATAATATAATTCTCAATATACTGATAAGACAGACATTTAACTACACAGGTTTTTTTAGTAATTTTATGAAGGAGAGGTAAGACCTGTGCAACCTGTGAACAACACCTGAAACTTTACTCATAAAATAATGGTCTTAGAAAGATCATGCATATTATTCAATTTTGCTCTGCACTAGAGCAACTGTTAGTTTGTTAAAAATGTTGCACAGAAACTGCAGCTAAATTGTGCTAACTGCATGCTGTTTCAAACATATTAATTATAATGAACATATGTGGCTGAAGCGCTAATTTTAGGTTTAAACCTAAGTTAAACTGAAAAAGCTCGTTCGAACTCGGACATTCGATGCTCACCCCTCATGCATATTATTCAATTTTGCTCTGCAGTAGAGCAACTATTAGTTTGTTAAAAATATTGCACAGAAACTGCAGCTAAATTGTGCTAACTGCATGCTGTTTCAAACATTTTAATTATAAACAAAAAATATGAGGCTGAAACGCTAATTTTAGATTCGAATCTAAGTGAAACTAAAAAAGCTCGTTCGAACTCAAACATTCGATGCTCACCTCTAGGTATAACTAAGAAGAAATTTTGGATGCATTTTAATAAAAGTATGCTAACACGTTTGATGTTAGTACGCATGTCTTATGAAACTGGTTAAAGAACAGGCAATGAAGAACAAATAGCTGATGAGCTGTTACGAGTTTGGAGTAGTCAATTTTAAAAATCGGGAGATATAAACTTGGGTGATTTGTCTGATAAGTCTTTGGAGCGCTTACTGGGAACATTCACTATATACAAGAAATTTCTAAAAATGAACTAGAAAATCGTTTGAAAGGAATTAAAAAAGGTAAAGCATGTGGTAGTGATCAAATTGCTGGTGAACATCTCCTGGGTTTACTGCAGCACCAGGCAAAATTAATGTCACTTGTGCAAAGATTTTAACAATATCTTTTCATCCAAATGTATTCCTTATTCATGGAAGGGTGATTTGATTAGTCTCATTTATAAAAAAAAAGATGATTTTGAGAGGGAAGACAATTGTAAAAACTTTGTAATAATATCAGTAATGTGCAAGCTTCTATCGAGTATTTTAAAAGATTGGCTGGTGAAGGCAACAGAAGACCACAAACAATGCTGTATCTGATGTGCGAAATAAGTTTTGTTCAGATAGAGGATCAGAAAATAATACGATAATAGTTCCTTGCTTAGGGAAACACTTTCCTCGCTAAAACTCAAAACAGAAAACTATGGGAGGTTTTGCAAGATCTGACAAGTCACAAGTGCATATGACAGAGTTAACAAAAGTAAATTATGGCAAGTATGGGGTAGGTTAAGTGCAGAAAAACAACCTTTATTATAGCTGTTGTTATTGTTGCTGCTGCTACAGCTGTTGTTGTCATTCCCAAAATGAAAGTTAAGAATGCAATGTGCATAAAATTTTTGAGAGGCAACAAGTTTACAATATAAACCTGAGTTATAAAATCTGTTACACCACCAGGGAATTTTCTTGGTTTACTTTTTGCCAACAGCCTCATTTCGATCATCATCGTCGTCGTCAGCATCATGAAACAAAGAAACAAAACATCATTAAACATTGCCAACACCACCTCTCTAAACTGAGCTCACTTCCCCAAGCATGTATCTTCGTAGTGCGCCAGCCACGAGATTGTGTCACTCGTATTTAATCTACTGTCACTATGATATTTTTATATACACCAAGATAAATTTAGGTATGTCGAGAAAGATGGTCCTTCACAGGTTTCAACAATTTGCTATAATTTCCCATAAGGGGAGAAGTAATTGTTTATTTACTTGAAGTCATTGTTTATTTACAAGTGTTTGTCCTATAGCCTTTGCTTTACTATACTTTACTTTACTTTACTTTACTTTACTTTACTTTACTTTACTTTACTTTACTTTACTTTACTTTACTTTACTTTACTTTACTTTACTTTACTTTACTTTACTTTACTTTACTTTACTTTACTTTACTTTACTTTACTTTACTTTACTTTACTTTACTTTACTTTACTTTACTTTACTTTACTTTACTTTACTTTACTTTACTTTACTTTACTTTACTTTACTTTACTTTACTTTACTTTACTTTACTTTACTTTACTTTACTTTACTTTACTTTACTTTTACTTTACTTTACTTTACTTTACTTTACTTTACTTTACTTTACTTTACTTTACTTTACTTTACTTTACTTTACTTTACTTTACTTTACTTTACTTTACTTTACTTTACTTTACTTTACTTTACTTTACTTTACTTTACTTTACTTTACTTTACTTTACTTTACTTTACTTTACTTTACTTTACTTTACTTTACTTTACTTTACTTTACTTTACTTTACTTTACTTTACTTTACTTTACTTTACTTTACTTTTATGATGTGTTGACTAAGATCTTAGACCCGTGCAACGTTCTCGACATCTCTACTAGTGGTAAAATCGTGACATTCTGTGTGCGCCTGGCGGAAAAGGATATAGGCCTATTTTGATACCAAAACCTTTTCCAGTACTGACCCAACCTGACCTTCAATGTATTAATAGCAATATATTATAGCATATAATAACATATAGCATATAGCCTATAATATTTATAGCAATTCTTCCAGAATTGCTATAAATCAGTAGCCCAGATGCACAAGTATCATACACGATTTGTCGCTAACCAAACCTTCTATGTACAAAGATTTGACACTAACAAAGGGCAAAAATCTCTAACTTATCGAGGTGCTATGTTGTGGAAAAGTTTGCCTAGAGAACTAAAAAATGGCACACATAGCTATTTGATAATGAACTATCAATCCACCCTTATTTCTAATTAGCATGTGTGATTTTTCTGCTAAGATCTATTTCTAATAAATCGCGTCTGTTAGTTTTAATGTATTCCCCTTGTACTAATCAATTAACTATAATTATGTTGTCATAGTACATCTTTTCATCAAAATGTATAATTGTTATTATTATTTCTTTGCAGCTATGAAAAGGGAAGGTAAACATGCAATATAATAGGTCGAAGTATAACTGAAATAGGTCTTACACAATCCTCAAGCAAATCCAGCAGCAACAACACTTTTTTTCTCTCATACATAATTTTTTATACATCATGCATCCTGCTCCACTTAACGTATTTTTGCTTACATATTATGCTTTTTTCACTACATATATATTCACTTTATTATAATTATTTTGCTCATTGTTTCCCAGTTATTATTAAGTCCTATTATATTTTTTATTGAATCATATTGTCTATTTAGTCACTACTCATATTTCATTACATATTTTGTTTACTGCATTTTTCTGTACTAGTTCTTGCGTTCCACAGTCGTTGGCATTATGCTTGACATAATTTGATTAACCACTATTGCACTTTTGTTTTATTATATTTAGTTTGATTTCTATCATGCACATTTTGTTTCCCTCACTGATTTATTGTTTATGTTTTGTTTTTTCTTTTGGTTTGACTTTTTTCTAATTTGTTTATGCTTTAATCAGTTAGTTAAATGCTTTACGTGTTTGGTTGATCATTATTTCATATTTTTCATTTTATCTTAATGTTTCCTTGTTGCATAGCCTATTTAGTCATTTCGCTTTCAAGTTTAATTTCTTCCCTCATAAATTTATGTTAACAGTTGATTTTCTTAACCTGCTTCGTAATTATATTACGTGGTTTAATTAGCAGCGCCACACATTTTTTACAATTTACACTAACCTGAGAAGGGTAGCTGACTTGATGACCAGTTGGTCTTTCGCTACCCTTTCTCCTGCGCCCCCCCTAACTCTTTCCTTTATGCATAAGTTATCCTGTTTAATTAATAACGATAGCAATAATAGTCTATTTGTACACTGGTGTAAATGAGGAGATAAATAAAATGTTTGTCTATGTCTATATTAAGTGATGGGTAGTGGCAACATGATATGACAATGAATTCCACAGATTAACAATCCTCAATGAGAAATAACGTTGCCTAAAACATGTCCTTTAATGTGGTTTCTTCAATTTCTTGCTATGCACTCTAGTCCAACTCAAAGGGCATTGGGATGTTGTGCGCACCTTTGTTGAAATTCTGATACAAATTAAGCTGTCAGTGTTACTGATTTTATTTGACCTTTTCTTAGAATTCGTAGTTTTTCTTACTCAATTCTCATAAAATTTCTACCTAGCCGACGTAGTAACGTACTGCACGTGAATTATGCACGAAATCTATATTCAGTGTCGTGGATGGTGCCTTCAAGGGCTAGAATTTCAAGAGAGGCAGTTTCGAATTTTAAACGGTTGGTTTGATTCATAATTATAAATAATTTGTGCTTGCGACAACTACTTATTTAACAGTACCGGGCTTTTATTATTTTAAGTGTTTAGACTGGCAGATTTGCAGTTAAAATCGGCGATTAGACAATGGGGGACATGAAAGCGATTCACCGAGGGCGGTTAAATGCACCTGACAAAAACAATTGTGTCCTGCAATGCAAAAGATCAGCAGAGAACTCACCAGAAAGAATACCTAAAAAGCGATCAGCATTTGATGATTTGACAAATGCAAAATTTAACACGAAAAAAGAGCCAAACAAGAAAGTGCTTGTTAATCCTACACGAAAAAAGAAGCATGTGTTACAAGATAAACGTGAATTGAACCAGAAAAACCAATCAGTTGTTGGTGGTAACGCTAATACGTTACCCGTCCTCCGATCATCACAGTCATCTGATGAAAATTCAGAATCTTTGTGTTTAAGACTAAGTCAGAAGAGTTCCTCTGATTCTGACGACAACTTTATTGAACATATGTTGAGCAGAGATGAATCGTGGAAGCCGAAAACACAAGAAAAGATAAAACCTGATTATTATATTGATGAGGAAATGAAGAACGATGTTTTTCATGTACCAGAGTACGCTTTTGATATCTTCGAGTATTACAAACTTAGAGAGTCAAATTTTGTTATCAAAAAGTACATGGACGAGCAAGGAGAAGTTAATAAGACAATGAGAGCTATTCTAGTTGACTGGATGGTGGAGGTTCAGGAGAACTTTGAGTTAAATCATGAAACACTTTATTTGGCTGTGAAAATACTTGATCTTTATTTATCGCAAACAGTCATAAAGAAGGAGCAATTGCAGTTAGTTGGATCAACGGCATTATTTGTAGCATGTAAATTTGATGAGCGCTGCCCGCCTCTTGTTGATGATTTTCTGTATATCTGCGATGATGCTTACAACAAACGAGATCTGCTGAATATGGAAATGTCGTTATTACGTATTCTGGATTTCGATCTTGGCATTCCAAGTTCATATCGTTTCCTGCGACGATATGCCAAGTGTGCAAAAGCCAACATGGAACTTTTAACACTGGGACGTTATATTCTTGAGCTATCATTGCAAGAATATGACCTAATAGATTATTTAGAGAGTGAAATGGCAGCTTCATCTTTGTTTTTAGCCATGAAAATGAAATCTTGTAAAAGTTGGGGAAACACAATGGAATACTATACGGGATACACAGAGAATGAACTAATGCCATTGGCTAAAAAATTAAACAGTATGCTGTCATTTCAGACATCTATGGCTAAGTCATTGAAAACTGTAAGAACCAAATATTCTCATAAAGTATTCTTTGAAGTTGCCAAAGTTCCGCCACTAACAAATTTTGACAAATGAAGCTCAGTTTTTAATCATGTGCAAAACAAGAGTGAAAATAACTATGCTATAATAAGCAGCGGATGTTGCAAGGACATGTTTATGTAACATTTCGATAATGGGTCATGATATTATGGAAATTCAGAGTCTAATGACAAATCTAATAATTGCTTGTATATTCAGTTACATTTTACTTCTGGTTAAACATTTCAGGCAGTACTGTTACATAATAACAAATTATGTATTTTTAGATTTTATCTTATTTAAGTTGTAATTTAATTAAGTACTGTTTTTGACTCGAAATTTTCTTGTTAGTTATAGGAAGTGTAGTTTTCTGCAAATTATTGTGAGCCAGTAGTAGTTGACATATACTTCTTGTAGATAACTGAAAATGCAGTTTGCGTTATACACTGTATAAATTGTGAAAACGGTAAGGCCGATTTTACATATTGTGTTTTGTAAACTTTGTGGCCAAAATTTTTTTGCCGTATTTTTTAATTAATTTTTGTGTGAGTATTTTAAGTGTATATTGTATGTTTGCGTGAATGCAAGTATTTGCTTCTATTTCCAGGCAGCCCTGTTTAAATTTAGCTCAATTCAGTCATTAAAGGAAAAGACATAGGGCTTATTTTACCGCTATCACCTAAGCTTGGAAAAATATAACAAAGAAATGTGCAAAAAATGCCTAAAAAGGACAAAGTGAATTTACACTACCACTGTAGAGAAATTTTCAGGCTATGTGCTACTACCACTGTAGAGAAATTTTCAGGATATGTGCTAGCTGCCATTCACTTGAAAATGATGACGTATCTAGTGGCTTTTTGTAAGTGCATGCCACTTAAATTACTTCAAATTTCTGCAATGTACCTAATGCACACATAGAAATATTGCAAATGTAATTTTTTGTTAAAACCTCTACTCTGATTTTCTTCGGTTAAAGAATGATGTCATTGGTGAGAGAACAGAAATGCTCATGTGTGAAATGATTGCGACTTTAAAGTGATTTTGTTAATATTATCACTTATTGCGCGAGATGCTTATTGCACTTTTAGTACTGAACTCTAACATTTTTAGCAAACGTTGAAATAAGCCTTACTTTCCTGACTATTTTCCCAGAAGGCTTAGCTTTTCATTTAAATGTATCATTGTAACAGGAAAATCAAGCACCTTATTGTATTATTATAAATGCCCATTTCATTTTTTGAAAATAGCTATCTTACTGGTGATCATTTGGCTCCCGAAATTTGAACACTATCTATATTTATTCTTGTTATTGCAGTTTTTTTTTTACTCATTTTATACAGTACATGTGAGTACAAACAATATGGACTGCTGTATGTAAAAATTTAAATCTAAGTTGCAAACTGTCCAAAATAAGCAATATTAAAATATCTAAAACTTAAACAACTAAACCAGCTGTTAAAAAAAATTTTAGGATTTAGTCACTGATTAAAATAACAACAGTTTCTTTGAACTTTATTCTTCACTTTTTGTAGTGCAAGTAAACAAACTATGATTTAAATCTGCTACACGTACACTCGTTTTGAAGTGAAGTGAATAAAAATTTCCTTATTAAGGAAAGAAGATGTGATTAGATAATTATTTTCAATTTGCCTTTCTAAGGAACTTATTAGAAGAAATAGCCAGAGTAATGTTATAAATTGTTATGTTAAAATTTGGAATATGTATTTCAAACACTGGCATTTGAGATACAGACCAACACACTATTTCAAATGATTATTATACCAGCCTCTTTTGTTCAAAGGCTCAATTGAATATCATCTAGCGGCATCAGTCCAATCACTTCTCTGTCCAGTGTCCACATAACATTTTCACATTAATCGCTTTGATCTTTTGATGCTGTAAATGGTATCTGAATTTAGCACATAAATTGCAGGCAAGTTTCAAGTAAGTTAAACATACATTACTTGAATAAACAATTATTTCAAAATTAATAATGATTATTTTAATTGTTTGTGTACTGTGTTTGAATATTCCACAACGTCCATTCATCCTCGCCCTAATAAATGCATTAGTCGTGAACAGTGTGCTGGTCGTGAAGAAGACATTCGGATATTTTCTTGTTACTTGTGGTCATGACATCATGTGACATGCGCTTAACACGTGGGAAAGTCAGTGGAAATAACCATAACAGCTGTGATTGATTGTAGTTTTTGTTGGTTTATTATTAAGCTTTTTTGGTTTTCAATGCAAAACATTTTTACTTTTAAATTGTGAAAACTCAGAAGATGGCGATGCTTGCCGAAAAGAAGATAAAAAGGCGGTTTTCAAAAGATCCGAGGAACACAGCTTGGCTGAATGGTAGTTGGTAGTACTAGTACTATAGTATAAATATAATTTTAAATATCAAATATAACTGCATGCTCGCATTAGGAAGTGGCAGAATGCACGGATTCATAGATGTGGCAAATGAATACACACATTTTTTTAAATTTCAGAGGTGTTTGAAAACTAACAGTAAAATTCTAGGATAAACTCACCTTTGCAGCTACCTATCAATCATTGTTTTGGCATTAAGCGGAGAACCAACCCTCGAACAACATTTATTGCATTTTAATATGCAGTTAAAAGTATTGAAATCGCCACACAAGATATGCGCATAGAATGCTTTGCTTAAAAATGTAAAAGAAATTTAAATATTTTTTATCTCCCGCCAAACAAACGTTGCTGTCTTCATATTTGAAAAAAGTGGCGTATGCTGGTGACTGCTGGGCAGCGTTAGTGCTGTGAAGACCAGCTGTTACTAAGGTACACGTTGAGAAATTTCTACAGTTCACTCAGAAATTCAGTTATTATAGCATTGTATTATAACTGTGTTTATGTAAAAATTAGTCATTTGATCAATCACGACCAATATTAAAGTGGTTAATAGCCTTTACCGACAGGATTATACTGTAAAATGTGTAAGTAGTAATTGTGCAAGTGTAATTAATTTACAGATTTTTGTTGACTTTCAGATACATGTGTAAACTTGCAAGCGTATAGTAGGTGTTGCATGTTTTGTATGAACACTAATAGATGGCGCAATGCGCCAGATGTAAAGTTCATGCTAGGATAGCAAAACGGCGAGTTTGGTGTAAAGTGCTCAGTTAATAAAGATATTTTTCTTGTCTGAATTTAAGTGTTATCTTCTAACTTTCTATATCTGTTTTATGGCCACTTAACAGTAGGATACCAGGTGGGTTACTTAGTTTATAGAGTTCGCTCTATAAGTCAAAAAAAAGATTGCTGAAGCACTTGGCAGAATAACTGTGTATATTGCACGGTAACCAGATGACAACATTTTGCACCAAAATGAGCACCCCCAAGCGTGAAGTGATCGTGATCTCAAATTGAAATTATTAATTACATGAGGCGCTTATCACAGTTTCATTGCTGAGACTTCTTTTTTTCTCAAATATTAGATTATGCAGAACTTTCCGAGAGACTTAGCTTTTGCTTTAATGTTGGTAGCCTCACGTGTAAAGGACCCAAAACTATGTTATAATGCACTGATTTTACTATTCAAGATTTTGTGGCATTTCCATATTTTGCGTGCTCACTAACGATTTTATCCTGGATTAAGCTTGAATTTCATTCTGTAAATTTTTAGTATTGAAGCTGGGGCACAATAAATCAGATGGAATTTATCGTAATTATGATTAGTGAAAACCCTAACATAGAAGATCATGTTTTGCATGAAGTTGATTGTGTGATTGGTATGTCAATTGATAACAGTCTCTCCTTTAAACAGTATATTGGTCAAATTGCTTCCTTCAAACTGAACATAAATCTGTTTTTGCATCTGGGTTTAGTAACTTTATATCCAGCTCCTCTACCTCGTGGATTGTTATTGAAATACTAACTCATACGAAACATCAGCATCAGATCGCCTCTCTTCAGCACTTTGGAGTAATTATCTGAAAAGCTGTTTTTTTAAAAGTCGATTCTAGATTGCTCTAGTAGCATTTTAATCTTTTAAAAGTCGATTCTAGATTGCTCTGGTAACATTTTAACACAATATATTTTAAATTCTGATATAGTATGAATTCTTATATTTTTAACAAATGGAGAAGGATTTTGTTTGTAAATAAGTGTAATAATATCCATGTAATTATGCTGCAAATATTTTCTTAAATTAGTTTTCGTAGTATTTTATATCCTTGTATGTATATATATTTATATATTTGTATTTTATGGACTAGATTTCGAAATAAATAATTCAAAATTTAATTAATTCTTCCTTTAAAATGTCATTAAGGGGTTCCCAACTCCTCATCTGTTCTGAACATGTTATATGTCTCATGACAGGAACTATTTTTATAGCTCTACGTTGCATAGATTCCACTTTCCCGATTGCATTCAGTCTGGAATCTGGATGGATTCCATACGACATCTCTGTAGTCAAGAAGAGCAAGAATAGGACAGACAAATGTTTTATACGGAATCGGAAAGGTCTAGAGGGTCTAGAGAAATGAAAAGAAACCAAAAGTTCTTTTAATTAACCAAATATTTTTTCTTTGTTTCTTGGTGACCATCAGATGTTGGTTGAATGATAACTTGTTATCCACACGTACCCCGAGATCCCCTTGATACTTAGTTTGCGTTATATCACTCACGATATAGTTAAATTTGACTTGGTTGTTCCCTAGATGTAGTTTTACATACACTTGTTTGTCTTCAATGACATTTTCCACTTTCTGGATCATGCATCCATGACTGATATATCTGGCCGGAGTGTGTACGACCATGAACTGGCTATATTTTTACATATCTTCATGTCAGCAGCAAACATTTTGACTGTTGATGTTAGTTTGTCAAGTAAGTCATTGGCGCAGATAAGAAATAACAAAGGCCCGTGCATTCCGCTCTTTATAACAACATCGGGCGACTTATTAGAGTTGATTATTACATACCGCAACTGAAGTGGTAAAAAATCTTGAATCCTTACCAAGATGTTACCAAGTAAATATAAAAAACACTGCAGTTTCAAAAGAGGTTTTTTTAAGGGGAACCTCAAATACTTCTGAGGGTCATTATATATCACATCTGTATTCCAAACTTGTTCAATTTCCAGTCAGGGTCATTTAAAGCATCTAACAAGTTGAATGTACATGAGCTGCCTAGAAGTGCACCAAAGGCACATTTTCACCAACCAAACCCAAGCCGATTTTTTATGCTTGGGTGCCACGAAGCTGAAGCTTAACTGAACGATTGGCTGTGCTACCGAACTGAATTCTGAATGAAATATTAAGTTAGAATTGAAATATCAGACCAAAGCTGAACCGAATTTTGTTGTAATTGTAATTGAAAAGAATTATGAACTCTATAATGTTTCAATGTTTTAGGCTAGTGGTTTTTGGTGAGGTGTGTAAAATTGTTCTGGTTACTAAATCTGTTAAGTACTAATGTTTTATTTGACTGGCATACAAGTAAGAAAAAAAGTAGCTGGCACTCATCGTAGTCGATGCTGCTCGATTTTCGGGAACTGTACTTCTGAAGTCTTTGACATAGTATCAGACCTGTTTAGAAAAATAATCGGTGCTAGACTTCTAGACTCGTTCTGTATCATACTTACATTTCAACTTATTGGGTTAAACACAAATAAATCACAGTTATGCAATACGTATTACAAAATAATAATAATAATATTAAAGAACACTACAAATAATATCTACTTGAAAATAGACTTTAAATATTTGTCCCACTCTGACATGCAGATTTCGTGTGTGACTTGACATTGTTGTTCAGTAAATAAGAACGATTGCAGTCTTAAAAATCTCGATGGATTCCAGCTTTTAAACTTATCATACTGTTGCTGTAGAACTGCAAATGGTTTTCCTTTAAAAACATTTGATTCGACTGCGTCCCACATTCGAAAAATTCATAGAATTGTGTTGCCTGATTGTCATAAGGAAATCACATTGTTGTTACTGATCAGGCAATGTTATCTTGTTTGTCGATTGTAAATGCCTTAATTTAGTGTAATAAAAGGCAGAAAAGTTTGCATTCATCTGGTAATCCTTGAACAAATTTCACAATCTTGTGCTTGTTTAAAAGCTACAAAATTGCAGAAAGAATACCTCGAATCCAGATAGGGCTTAAATAAGTTGAACTTTTAAATTTGATATTTTTTGAAATCGAAAATTTACAAGTAGTAGCACAATTTATTCTAACGAACAGGTTAAACAGATGATCAGCTAGCAGTAGGCCTAAATTTACATCTTTACATTATTTTTGAAACTATAAAAATGCTGCTAACTTTTCTACAGTAACAAATCGGAAATCATTATTAATAATTTATTAGTCAATTTCTTACTTTAAATCAATAATGTAAGTTTTTATTCGATTAAAATTCTGTTCAAAACATTTTAAAATTAATTGCATGTATTCTACACAAATTCGAAATTTTCCATTCAATGGCCAACCTTAGTTCCATGTGTCTGGAACACATGATTCACCTAATCATTTTATGCCTTTATTTTCTTTGTGTATAAATAAAGTTGCCCAGTTAGTAATGTATTGCTTAAATGTCTTGGCATGATAGTCCAGCTGCTCAAGAATTTTGCTGCTATTGTCTGTTATTCTTTATCACTAAGATTGTAATCACCTCTGTCCAAAAACCAGGTTGATTTTTTTTATCTAAATATTACATTTTTTATATATATCTAGTCACATAGAGTGTGACCATATACTTTTGAAATGCTATCTAACCACTCGGCCAATGGCTGTATTTATAGTTGTATTAGATTTGTCTTTGAACAGTGTTCTATATTTTAGACACCAATAAAATTGGTGAACGGATGCTCAAAGGAATGGGATGGACCAAAGGCAAAGGACTAGGCGCAAATGAAGATGGCAATCCTGATTTTGTTAGGTTAGATATGAAAGAAGATAATAAAGGTAATAACTGCTGAAAAATCAGCATATATGACATTTTTGCTATGTTACATTGTAAATTCACATGTATGTTAGTGTTTGCACGGACAGCAAAAGTCAGACTCAGCTACCCTGTTCTTTATACCCGTCAGGTACCTGGGCACCCGATTGTTAAGATTCAGCGGCAGTAAAGAAACTGTAATCATTTATGTTCATAAATAAAAACAACAACTGGTGTATTTTAACTAACTACACTGTTATGTTAACAACAGGCATTAATTTATTACACTCTGAAAGCATGAACACACAAGCTGTGAGTTGCAAAGCTTAGTGTTTTCCCGACACAATTCATTTGACTGAGTTTTATCTGTTAGACCTTAATTACTTCTCTGCACACTTTATCAATGAGTCAGCTACGTCAACCTAGATAGTACCACACTGAGCACTATTAATACAGCATGGGGATTAGGGGAATAAAGTAATCTATATTATCTTTTTTACGTGCTATTAAACTTTACTATCCATTTATCCTTGTTAGCGGCCTGAAGTAGATTTCTAAAAGTTGATAATAAATTTCATTTGGATAATTAACCTCTTGGTAAGTAAATTATAGCTTGTTTTTTGTAAGTCATGCCTACAGCAAAATGGTTTGATCTGCCATGTCCCTACTGGATGTTGGCCTGTTGCACTACCAATGCAACAGCATTTAATAGTTTGCTAGTATGTACCTACTGTAAAAGCACACAGCAGAAGATAGCATTTAAATTTTAAATTCTCTAACAATGGGTACAAATAATGTCTGCATTTTCATTAACTGGGTAGAGATATTAAGCTCGGGTAATAAACAATACAGGTAATGTGTACCCACATACCCAATGGAAACATTAGTGTATGTATGTATTATATGTTTGCATATGTTGATTTAACAAGAGCTGATAGCAATAGCTGTTCCTTCATGTCTGTTGCATAAAGTTGCTTTATAAAACAATAATTAACTTATGTCAAATTTTCAGAATCTGTACGTGATTTTTCTTTCTAATAACGCTAGGTGTTGGGTTTACGGTAAATGATGAAGATAAGTGGATTGCACACCAGGATGACTTTAACAAGTTACTAGATGACTTGAATCAAACACATTCAACAAGTACGAATGTGAAAACTGCAAAACAGCGAGTTAGAAGTTTAGAGAAGCAGTCAAAAACATCTAAAAGACGTGTGCAGTAAGTGTTACTTGTACTGTGGAATTAAATTATGTTTCACGACACTGTGACATGTTTCAGCAATCTTTTGCCATTGAGGCAACTTTGACCCGTTTGTAACATAATGTACTACAGTAAAGCAAGTGTGTCACATTTAGTGAAGGTTTGGGTGTTGGTAATATATGATGTGATAACTTAGAAACTGCTGAAGTGAAAAGCAAAATACCTTTTAGGTCCTATATAGTTTACAGACATGATGTACAATATATAGAACCTTGTGACCAAACCTTCATACATAAATTTTTAATTGTTACATGATATATGATCACCTAAGTTACACAGTTGTACCAAGTGGTATATGTGTTATGCTATCCTATATATATTTCTCGCAAAGTGCCTAATTAAAATTGCAAATAGTTTAGTATATATATATTAATGAAATATATTCTAATTAGTACTTAGTAAGCTTTTTTAACCATATCCATGTATAACATATTGGTGTTTTTGTAACAGTTATCACAAGTTCACCCGAGGGAAAGATTTGTCATTAGCTACCAGAAATGACATAGCGTGCATATTAGGGAATCGTCCATCTTTGATGAACTCAACTGTGCAGCTAGATTCTCAGGTATGTTAACTTCATTCTTAGGATACTCTAAATATTAACTAGAATTTTGTGTATTTTGCAAAAAAGTGGAACATTCTCCAGAGAAGTTGTCTGCCTTTGCACTCTTCATTGTTGTATACTGTATTTAAGTCGGTTCGGAGTATTCCACGGTAAGAGGTTGTTGATGGTGCAGTGTGTTCATTTACCTTGAAGAGCCTGGAGATGACTACTCCATTTAAATTCCTCAAGCCTTTCATGCCCACTCGATCTAGTTTTTTTGCTGTCATGATGCACATTGAACTTATAGCAGTACAGTAGTTGCTGCAGTACCACTTGTTGAAGCCTTCAGTATGATAAAATTAATGACCCAACAATGGAAAAAAGTAGCTGAGTGGTCACAATGTGTGCTTGCTGCTAAGTTATTTATTGTTGATACTCGAAAACCAGTTTTGATGTAGCTTGCGCCGAAAGATGTTGAGCTGATTATTTATGCTAATTTTATAAACAGAATAAATATTCTGTTCATAGTTTTATAAAAAAAATGGGTTGTTTTCTTTCTTCTGTTAATGACATTTTACCTAATTCATAATAAACAAGAAAGGTACTATTTAATGACATGTAGCAACTAATTTAATAGGATTACAAATATTAAAAAAAAATGACAGTGAGCATTAATGTACAAAAAAGGAAAACCTGTTCCACAGAATATTGGCGAGGTACCCTTGTTCTGCTGAATGTTCACTTTCAATAAGATAGTCTACACTGACAGTCACAGCTTACAGATGTTTGTATGACAGTGTCTCACCGACAACGTTTCCAGCAGGTTAAACATCTATGTGTCGATAACCGGTTCCGATAGAAACAAACCATCTCACTCCTCAAGTGAATTTGACTAATTTATAGTCTATCATCCCTGTCGTGCTGACTCACCAAATAGCATTTAACAGTTGATGACTTATGACAGTAATAGCATAAGATGTGTTATACCGTTACATCTTTCTGTGATTGCTAGCATCTCCTTAGGGCTGTGAGACATGCATCAGAACTCTGGGAGCACAGGATATGAGATGAAAAGTATTTGACCTGTAAACATACATCTGTTTAAGACAGAAAACCACTCTCTACTGAGTGGCCTAATATCCAGGTGAAACTGCTCAGATGAAGACCTGGCTTCAGTGGTTTACCTTTAACGTGAAGAACTTTCTCTATAATGTAATATTCGTGTACCCACGCATGTGACGCAAGCTAACAGGTGTTGCAATTTATAACATAATGTGATTTAGAGCCGCATTGAGTTTAACTAAAAAGTCAAAAGAAGTTTATCTCTTCCTGTTAAGCCTAGCTTATCAATCTAAACAAATTGTGTGTACAACTGTTAAGCTAGTGATTCTCTGCATTACCTTACTGAATCATCTCACACATACTAGACCAGGCATAGTCAAGTGATAATTAGCCCTGTTACCCTGAACACTTTTTTTGTTGATCTTTTTTTGAGAAACAGTCTCACATTCATTTGCTTTGCTTTTTTTAGGAAGTTAACAGTGCTGATTCTGCTTCTCTTGAAGAAGAGAGAAACGAGCCCCTTTTTACCTCGACAATGTCCTTACAGGACTACTTCTCAAAGAAAATGGATGAATTGAAGAAAAAGTCTAAACAAGAGCGGACCCAAAGTATATCGTCAGATAAAGCAGATAACGATGGCTCTTGTTTGCCAAAATTATTTAGTACAGACACGTCAATGCCTGTCACAGATGGTTTAATGTTTAATAAAAAGAAGAAAGAACTTAAGACCAAGCAGGATGATGCTGTTGTCATTAAGAACAGTAAAAGCACGGGAAAATGCAAGAGAAATGCAAAAAGAGCGATCTCAGATTGTCGTAAATCCAAAGAAACATGTTCCAACAAAACTCGCTGTTGACGCATAGCAAAGCTAGGAAATTTGATCTAATTAAAGTTGTTGTAAAAGGCGGCATATCATCTAGTTTTGTAATTTTGTCAAGTATGTCTTATTTTTTCGATAAAACAATAGATAATTTAACTTGCTTTGTATGTGCCATTGTTTATTTGATTGATAACTCTCATACAACCTGCTTAAAGTAGTTGGCCTGATGAATAACTGTTTAGGGAAAATATTGGCATATGACATACATTATTATTGTCATCCTGTTTTATTATTATTATCCTGTTATGGTTGCTTAAATTCATCTAGAATGGAATGCCTGTTTGCATCATGTTTTTCTACTGAACACAGTTTTTGGACTTTTAAGTAGATGGATTTTCTATTCTATTTTAGTGCAGCTGCTGTAGACAAGTATAATGGCACCTATAACAAGTTGTGACTGAATACACCCTATTGTATACATGTACATTGACAGTAGCAACTACAAAATGTAACAGTAACACATCTTCACAATATTATGCTAGCAATATGCCTTTGTAGTTGCGGCTTTCAAAGTTACAAGTAACTTCCAGCTTACACTTTTTATTATAGTATTGGTGATACTGCTGATATTGAAATTTGATGATATTAGTACACATACAAAGTAATTTTTTTCGATGACTTTACTCAGTGCTCCAGTATTTAGCAAGAAATAAAGAGTGTAGGAAAAGAATTAAAGTTAAATTGATGGCAAGCAACTGCAAAAGAAATATAATACATGTATTATGGAAATTATGCAAAACAAAAGTGCAAAATTAAAGTAAACGAGTATTAAATAAGTAAAAGTATACTAGTAGTAGGTAAATATAAGCAAATATCTAAAAATTTAATCAAGAGTACCTGTGAAACAGAAATAGTATGTACTTGTATGATAAGATTGTTTTTAAACTTAATGAATAAGAAATAATAATAAAAAGAAAAGCAATTGTTGAGTGACATGGAATGATGTAACCTTAAACTACTAGACACTATTATTAAATATACATCTTGTATGATATTAACCCTATTCAAACATGGTTTTAAAAAATTAGAAAGATGTGATATTTATTATTAAGGTGTTTGAGATAGTTAAGGTGTTAAATATACATTCAATTATTAATAATAATACAGATAAAGCAGGCAACGTAATTAGCGAAGAATTGGAATAACAACAGGACAATGAACAAAAGAAAAGAAAGTCAGTTAACTAGATTGTCCGGTGATATTTATTACCAAAGTGTATAATTACTATTACTAAAATTGCCAAGCGATTTTTGTAACTTTCAAATTAATTACAATCACTGAAATGCGTAGAACTTTTGAATAAAATTTTTCTTCCAATCCTTGTGAAAGTGCACTCGTATTTCCTTTCCGAAACTGAATATTGATTATAATATTATCCATTCACAATAATTTTTTGCTTCTTCATAATTGCAATAGTGAAATAAATTTGCTGAAGAGTGTGGAATAAAGATTTCCTGTATTTATTTGCTGTTTTGATATTAGTGCAGAAAGCATTTTACTGCTAAAAGTTAAAAATCATTGTAACAGTGTTTCTAGTGAGTACTAAGTAGTGACTGGTTTCACAACAGATGAGTCGTAGAGTAAACGCAAAAGAATCTCCTGTCCAATCATGGATAAGTTTATACACCACGTGACAGAAACGCAAGTTATTGGCATCATGGCGCTTGTGGCAATGAATTAGTTGTGGGTCACACGAAGCGGTAAAGTGTATTAATGTTTCATTTTTGAACTGATTTCTTTCTGAGGCGTATGATAGGCTTATTAAAGGTAAGGTACGATTTTGCTTCTCATCACTGACTATATAGAGCGATAATTAATTGATCGCAAAGTCACAGGAAATACTTTAGTAGTAATAATAATATATCTTTATTCAATTATCGTATGTATGTAAATGCAATTACTTTCCTGCTTCAGTAACAAGGATAGCGCAAAAAGTCGGTCCTGATTTAAATTGTGTTGGCTTTATTGATTTTATTTCCTCCGTCAGACATC
Organism: Tubiluchus corallicola; assembly: GCA_030141605.1. Classification (NCBI taxonomy): domain Eukaryota; kingdom Metazoa; phylum Priapulida; class Priapulimorpha; order Priapulimorphida; family Tubiluchidae; genus Tubiluchus; species Tubiluchus corallicola. The sequence continues at coordinate 786,557 of JAQGDQ010000045.1, read as the reverse complement.
TGATTTCGCTAGTTAAGCTTGTTCTTGTTAAGTTTATCATTCATAGTAAATTTGGCTTCCTAAAGCATGACTATCGAGTATCGTGGAGCCCTCAATCTCTCCTTAAAAAGGTTTAAATTCGGCGCATTAACCACACTTTCTGGTTTAATTCTTTGTTATGCCTATTACTAGTTTTAGTTTTGCATTGTTAATGTTATTAACGATGTAAAATGAATAAGAATGTGTTGTGTTAATATTATTAACAATGTAAAATTAATGAGAATGTGTTGTTATATAATAATAATTAGTAATTCCCTTAATTTATCTGAGCAAAATATTAAATTGTGATATGTGTGTAAAATCCTTTTGAGCTGTATTTTAAGAAAAATGTGTGATTTTTTTACTTTCATTAGTTATTTTTTTTGTTTCTGGCTTTTTATATTCCAAGTTCTTTTGGCACTTGTAGTTGCCAAAGAGAAGAGAGCGGTAATTTTAAAGTATGTCCCAAAAAAAACTTTCCATGCAAGTAAAATAACACTCAAATAGTTGTGATATAGTTGCAGAGTTCACCCATTATCCCCGAGTGAGCAGCAACTAGGTACGTTTTGGGCTTTAGTACACAGCTTACTAGAGCCATTTGCAACATCTAAACCTTTACAGCAAAATTTGTTGGAGCATTGGTTAGTAGTAAGCACAACTGATTTCAAGATACAGCCTTAGATATTTAGTGATGAAAACCACAATCAAAATTATTTTGCGATACTAACTTTTTTGCTCAATTGGTTTATCAAATATAGTTTTAATCCAAACAAAATTTGATGTAAAATTGCTCTACACGAACTTGAAAAACACAAATTCCAAAATTTAAAGGGGAAGAAAGGGTAGTTTTAAAGTATGTTCCAAGAAACTTTGCATATAACGTTGTGTTACTTAGTTTTGTGCTTACCAGTTGGAAAGACTAATGTAATCGAAAAAGAACATTCTTAATAATTTAAAATGCTTGTGCCAAACCTGTGTTTCACTATCTCAGACAATGCGGACTCCATACATTTGTTTAGTTGGTGAAGTGTGTTCTTGATGTATGTTCTTTTTGTGCTTTACGCAGTAACCATTAAGATTGCTGCCCCTAACTTCTGAGCTTAATTACTAATCATTGCACAAAAAATAGACACTGTATCAGATTATGGAACACATTTCTCTTGTAACGTACTACACTTTAGTGAATTTAAATGTTGATACAGTGTGAAATTAAAATTTAAATTTTTTAATGATAAACTTGAAATTTAAAAAAAATTAAACATAAAAATGCCGAGCTGGTGTGTATCGTACAAGTCTATAGTAGTGCTCCATTTTAATTTTTACTCTCACGAGTGCGTGGGACATACATGCTCAAGCAATGTTTCTGCCATTACAAAATCTTATATTCACTTCTGAACTTGTGATATTATCACTAGCTGTGCTTACCGGCCATTAATTAAGTTTCTAAGCTAATATTTAAATAATTATCAGGAACATTTTGGCATTATTAGAGGTGATAAAATGTGCACTTTTACTGTACATCATAATAGGATCGTATCTGAAAAATTATCCTGTTTTCTTTCAATAAAATTGCAAATGCCTAATGGCACTGTCATAGCTTATACAGACCAGAAAGACACATAAAATCAGTAATTTAGTAGCATATGGTAAGCCTGTCTTACTTTAATTTCAAATTTCTATTCCTACCACTTTGCAATTCATTGCAAACTATTTCTGCAAAAATATTAACACTGACAAGCATGCATGCATTTTTAAATATAAACTATATAATCTGATTTGTTTTGTTAATCATTTTATAACTTAAAGCATAATTTGCTGCAGGTAGACACTGGTACATATATTGTCAGGTAATCAGAATTGATGTAAATATATAATTTTTAGTTCTCATTCTAATTTAGGTGGTCATAGCTACATTTTATTCTACATTAAAATGGCAGTAGCTAACAGCCAACTAATTAGAATGATAATTAAAATTGTCTAAAGTGTTTTTAGGAATGCTGTATGTTATATTAATTATAAAAGGAAGCCCAGTATGGTCAGATCACAAATGCAATATCTCTGAGAAAACAAATGTTCCCTTGTTTGGCATGTTTTAGTCTAGGTTATTTCAATGTTAAGAATGTCAATGAAACACTTCCTCATTTTTGATCTTTATTGTATGAAGTGTGCTAATATTATCCTATTATTATTTTGTATTTATATGTGAACCTCTTCCGAATTCTGTATTTTAATGTTGCTGTGTGCACCTACACATGCATAGGCTTTAGTAAAAGTAGTAAGTAGCCTAAAAGAGTAGTAAAGTTGATTGAGAAAACACTACATGTATGAATCGTAAATAGCTATTCACGAATTTTTGCTTTTGCTTGTGAAGGTCTGAACCATCTAAAATTTACTTGGCCACAATCTCAATTTTTTCAAAAAGCAGTAGAAAAGCAATGATAAAAATTTAAAAAATTGTCAGTGTTAGAACATGAGACAATGAGCGACCTCAAGCATGCCTAATTTTAATTATGAATTATGAATTTATTCCACAGCAACACAAACATACATACAAATTGTTATTACGTTGAAAAAAATTATAAACTAGACGAGTTACTGTTTTATCCTTTAAAGGTTTCTTTTGTTTTTTAAGACATAACCAGTGTGCTTGACATGTTATCAGTCCAAATACTTCCAAATTGCACTCTTGGCATATTAGACAATAAATAGGAGTTCATTCGCGATTTCGCAAAATTTATATTACTTTTTGCTGTCAGATTTTTGCTTTTGATATGAACACAAAAACAATGGTTCAGCATATGTATAACTGTGCTGCTCATAACTTTTTACTGTATGTGTGAAAATGTACATCATTCTTTCATTAAAATCTGTTTGATACAAACAGAACAATTAATGTAATTTGCTACACACCTCAAACTGTTTCACTGTTCAAAATTAGTGGACTGATGCATATAGCCAGAAACTAAGATCTGATGCTGTTCAGTTCTAAACCTATTACAGTGAAGGGACGGCTGTTATTAATTTTACACGTATGGCACTGATGGTTTGTTGGTTTTGATTTCCTAAATGGTGATTTTGGCTGAACTCAAGTAATTTTTTGAAGATTTTTGTCATATTTTTACAATAGGCATATTAATACAACTAGCTCAATACACTTACAGACACATTGTGAGTCAGTCTTTCTTTTGAAACTTCATAATAAAGTTATGGGAGAACTGTAAGCTTTTCAAGAATTCGTTTGTTGTCATAGAGCATGATTAGGTATTTGCCCCAGGGAAATTTGAACATCCTCGTAGCCATACACATACACGTGTGCTGTACCTAGGGACTGGGGGGAAAATAACAAGGTGAACACAGCATAATGCAAAACCAGGTGCAGAATTGACCAGGTAACTTGGCATTTTATTTTAGAAATTATAATAACCGGTCGGTACTGACATGTGAGAGAATAATTATTAAATTTTTATGGTCCTTCAAAACATTCATTACTCAATCAAGTCATTATAAATATTCTATACATTATTTTTCCAACTTTCATTTTAGTGTTTTGTAATAAGAAATAACACCTAATAACAGATCTAGTAATTAATCTAATATTATAGATTATAGAATCTAATATCAAAATAGTACATTCGCCAGTAACATTAGTTTTCTGCATGATGCTAAGAATTTATTTTGCACTACAATGTAAGCCTCAAATCTTAATATTATATTTGAAATTTGTGTAGTCAGCATTAGTATTCTAAATGACTAGTCCAGATATCAGTGCCTGATATTTAAGAATTTTTTACGATATTGGCCAATTTGGATAGAAGATTTATGGTAATACTTTTTAACAACACTATGCAACCTTGTTTATATATTCTGTAAAACAGTTTAAGGAATTGTCTTGCACACTGAGTATTCTGATGTGGCACAATTTTTTTTTGATATCTTAGAAGTCTTGCGTTAGAATATTACTAGCTTACAGTCTTAGGATAACTGTGGAATAGTTCACTTTACCATCATACGTTTAGCGGCAGGCTAAGGGCATAATAATAGGGGGTGGCTTACTGGATTTATCGGTATAACTCGGTGTGTAATTTTTTATCTAATCTGAGGTTTCAGTTCTGTATTGCACGTCTCCTATTGTTAAGTAACTTGTGAATGAAAAAAATGTCAATACATTGCTGATATTTTTTTGTTCGAATTCGATTTGAGCTCAAAATGCTATAGATATAGAATTTTGTTTTCAATTTTCAAACAAATTATTAGTGGTTTTACTGCAGAACAAAATCGAGTAATATGTATAATCTTTGTAATACAGCTTTTTACTGATGGTTCGAAAACTTATCTGAAAATCTGTCAAACTCAGTTCGTATTCGAAATACTGAAGTTTGGTTCGATTCAAATCGAAAATCACTTTTTGGTAGAGAATGCTCGCCCTATTGCTCATTGAACAGACTATTCAAGCTGTCTCCTCAAGTTTCATTTAGCGACTGACGGTTGCAAGACTAGATCCTGCAGTTGTCGTGACATGCAGTAACTAAAGTCTTTTCAGATTTGGATCCAAAATGGGCTGTTCGGTCCTTGATTTGTTTTGGTGGGAGCCAAATAGTTTCAGTAATAATAGTCTATAGTCTACTACATACAATACTATATAGTTTACAACTGCATTGCAAGGAAAAGTAAAACAAAAATTTCATTCTGGTCTAAGTGAATTAAACTAGTGCTTAGATCATGCTTAGATGCTAAACCTATATTACGCTGGTTAAGCACTTTCGTAAATACAAGTGGTTTTCAGATAGCAGCGTAGGCATGACAGTTTTATTTTTGATTTTTCTTTTTTGTTGAAACTCTTCGCTCTCTTTGACGTCAACGACTTATCAAAACATTATTTTAAACAACAGTATGGTGTACAAAAATAGTCATTTGTTTTAGTTATTGTGGCGAGCTTACATTGTCTTAGCAAGTTTCATTTGTTTAATAATTCGCCATGGTAAAACTTCACAGGAATAATACACTAAGGCAGATCATTTTTAATAAATTTTGTTTTTATTTATGATGTGGAAAAATGCATACAAAAGGTTTCCATGGTTACCTCCATTGAATTTACTCAGTCAGGTATGCGCTTTAATAATTTGCTATTTCAATTACCATGGCTTATGTAATCCATATTTAATTTTACACTTTTGAAAGACGCAGAAAGGTTACGGAGAAAATTATTGTACTTGGGAGTTTTAAAAAGAGAAAAATTTAATCAGTGTTCAATTACAAAGACGTCTACGTTCATAATGTCGTTAATCTTTTGGGTTAACAAAATTACGCTTTTTATCGACTTGCTGCATTTATGCACGTTATTAAACATTCAAATTAGGTGTATAGTACTGATACACGTGCAAGACAGCAAATCATGCTATGTTCTTACGCTTTTCTGACATCTACAACTAGATTTCCCTCTATTTCCTTACAGCACTTGAGTTAGTAGTGCGCCTCATTTTGTTACTTTGGCAAAATGCGTCGTTTGACAAAGCAATTTTGCTGGAAGGGAAGTAATACCGGGCTTTTATTGAAATTACCTGTATGATTGGATCGGTAATAAGCCGTGTTTTGTCCGTAATACACAGTGAATGGTTAGTGAGCACTGGCAAGGCGTAAATACTACTGCTACTGAGCACCAAGTAATTTACTGACTCTCTTGAAAGGCCTTATTGCCTTACAACTGCAGCTCTTTGATCAGTGCCTGGATAAGAAGATTAAAAAAGTAGATTATTAATTTTTGGTTTTTTTGTCCTATACTGACTATGCTACGTAATTTGTGAAAAAGAGACCTTGTTTTTTGACAAGCTTTCGTTTGTAGGGCCCATACTTTTTATCTTGCACATTTCACCTTTTGGTTTTTTGTAGTTTGGTATAGTTAGCCTTTAGATGCAGATCTTTTTTGCAGCTGGAACAGCTATAATGCAGTCGCAAATGGTATAGGTAGGATGTAGGTTTTTTTGACAAGCTTTCGTTTGTAGGGCCCATACTTTTTATCTTGCACATTTCACCTTTTGGTTTTTTGTAGTTTGGTATAGTTAGCCTTTAGATGCAGATCTTTTTTGCAGCTGGAACAGCTATAATGCAGTCGCAAATGGTATAGGTAGGATGTAGGTCTTATATTAGTAATTGGTTTAGCTGGCTGTTAGGATGCAAGTTTTATATTCACAGTTGGCCCAGCTAGCATGTAGTCCTTGTGCTCACAGGTGTGATTCTCGACTATCGTGATGTAGCTATGTCAACTGCCGCCATTCTTTTGCTGTTCTTTTACGTAGAACACAGTGGGAGGTGATTTGTCTGAGGCGAGGTTCATTCGCGTCACAAAAGCATTTTTAACTGCTTAGAAACGAGCGTGATTTTGATAGGCTTTCTTCAACAGCAGCGGTCGTTTTTGTCGACCAAGTGTGCTTTATGAAAGGATTTCGATCATATTTCAATGTAACGTTTTGGTCAAATGTCGCTATTCCATGAGAAACTCTACCAGAGGTTGGCTGCTGGTGCTTTGATTAACACAAATAGCACTTGAAAAGCTTAAAACGGTAGCTTTTATGGTTTGATGTTAAGCAGTGACACCATTGTAGACTACTGCTTTTTGAGCACCTGTATTGAGTTAGCTTTTGTCAATTATTACTTACGTTTGCAATAAACTGAATATGTTTTCAAGGCTAATTTGCTTTTGGTTCTATCGTTAAAAGATATCACTCTCGTATATGCGCCAAAATAGTGCACAGCTAATTTTGTTGTTATTAGTATGTATCTAGAAAAGTTACAATTATTTCAAAAGCCTCGAAGGCTAACTTCAGTGACAGTAAGCTAGAACCTGATAGCATTAATGTCACTCCTCAGCGAGCTGAAATTGCTTATGTATTTCAAACAAATACTGTTGCATTTTTAATGATGTTTTGTGTGCTGTAGTGTTGATCAATAGTGTCCTAGGCGAATCGTTTCTTCATCGAGTTCTTGCAGATGACAAGATCTTTTTTCCGTGCTCCATAATCATGGTAGAAATTGATTGGTCAATAGCCAACACACATCGGTTCCTAGTCTTTTAGACTTATCGCAGACAGACTGTCTGCGTCTAAAAAGCAAGCCCGATCCCGAAGGGCATAAGTCTTACGATATTTTTAAAATGTAAGTACTGCCAAAAGCTTATGCAACTTAATTGTATGGTTAAAATACAATTTTTTAAATGAACGTAGCCGTTCATAGATGGTACCTGGATCTAATCATTAACCCACTACTGCACAATAGTGCTATCATAGGTAGAATAAATTGAAAATAAAAGATCTTTGGTCTATTGCTGAATTACGTAGATATGTACAGATACTAGCGAAGTATATATACATACATAGATTTGAAAATTTTTAAAAGTTACTGCACATGTGCATCAGTGAAATGTGTTAATTTTTTGATCGTTACAACAAACTTAGTAACTTGGTAGTATTGCGGGTAAGATTAGTTTGCTCTTGTAAAATTGTGTATGTAATCGCCAACATTATTTTCAACATTATTGGTTGAAAATTACTGTGTTGGGTTGTATTATAAAGCTAGAAAGCACCAGCAATTCGCAAGAGAACTAAACAACAAAACGGTCATGTCATTTGAATTTCAGCTGTTTGCCACGTTGTTAAAATTATGATAAATGGCAGCAAATGTGCTGCGGACAAACTTATTTTTAGTCTAAGAGAAGTACCAGAACCAGACTGACTTGAGTTCATATCAGAATGTATACATTTGTGCCTGGATGAGTGCATATTCAAGGGTACTGCGAAGTTCAACATTTCATTCGATTTCATTACGCGAGCTGCTAATTCGAGTCCCATTTACATTTATAGTGACTGCATGCTCGGCAGTCATTACGTTAATAGAGAATCATAGCCGAAGCCGGCAGCTGTACCTCACAAACGTAATATCATGGGAAACGGCGAGAATCTTTCAGGCTTGTGCGAACCGCAAATTCAATATTCTCTTAAGTAGTATTTACTTTTCTATTACACTGTCTCGTAATTGTATGTTGTTTTATCAATATATGAATGCTGCTGTCAGATCATGCTACCAGAACTCGCGGATTTCGTGAAGCCAGTGGTAGTGGATTAACAGAGCCTGGGATACCGCTTACCCGTCCCTAACTTGTAACATTATGGTATGTGGTTATTATTGCTGATTGTGCCATGTGTAGTGCCTTTTCTTTCGGTGTCAGTTCGTTTCCATACACTGCATTTGTAGCGAATTCATTTATTTTTTTCGCGTTCCATGCGCATCGAATCTTGTTATATTAATCTGCCTTACTAACATTTGGCTTTAGATAGTAATATAATTATGATTTAATGGCGAAAAATGCGTAGTACCTATTTGTCCTGGGACTTGACGTTCTGCAATGACTTACTTGAAAGCAGTTAACTGTTTGTGATTAATTATGACACACTCTAATGGTCATTGGTAATTTACAGTAATATGACAATGTAACATTTATTTTCATTAATAATCAGCACTTGTGTTCAATAACTATTTAAGGCTAACGGACCTGAGTGACCTGGAAAAACGTATGTCAGGATCTTGCTTGGATTTGAACCAGGGTTCCTTGGATTTCAAGTCGATTGTCATAAGCACTAGATCACGAGGCACGTTGAGTGCTAGCCATGTCGAATTTCACAAATAAGCAGCAATGAATTAACGTCTGCTACGAATGTAATCTGCTGTGATTTACTACTAAATATTATACTACATAGGATTGAATTTGTGACTGCGTCGCATTGCATTATTTGGACATTGCACAGGTGTTGTCTAATGAATCACGGACTTATAATGCATAGGATATTGGTTTACATTTCTTCCATTTAGCTCAGTTCTGATGTCGGAAATTTAATCATTGTGATTCTTTTACTCTACGGATGGCTTGTTTCGAAGAACCGAAAACCTCTTAGATGTCGCTTACAGAAATGTAACTAATTATGCTTTCATAAATGGAAAATTAGCATGTCTGCCACAGAGCTTTAATTATAAAAGAACACATAGCTTCCGTGCAGTCTAAAAGAGTTAATTGTTAATTAAGTAGCAAGCATATTTTCTAATAACACGTGCATCGTTATGGATAAATAGTAACTCATTTTTTCTACGTCTTTAAACGTGACCTTTGTGAGCGGCCCATATGCACCAAGGTATATATTCTAGAGCAGTTTTGCAAATTATTGGTACAAATTAGCTGGCTTTGGTTGTTTGCCATGTGTCGCACATCTGTTAAAATGCCTTCCCCTGCACTGTTTTACTAGCTGCTCGTTTCAACGCTTCACAAGCCACTCGGTGCTCGTTTTGAGAAATAAATTACTAAAATTGTGGGGAATCTGTCTGACGAGTTCGCGGATACAATATGCATTGTGGCGTTTGCGATTTTGACTATGCACATTGCTGGGTATATTCACGCAGTGTGTTACAACAGCAGCTAGACTTGACAGGAGTCTGTGTATGTTTTCGGTAATGTGAGCTTCGGCAACAAGGACGTTGTGCGATATGGTGAAATGGAAAACTCCAGCAGATGCTGCGCGGATCGCGATGTACAGCAGTCAGTTATAAAGCATTTTAATGCGCTCTGCTTCAAGCCTTCAACAGTTGTTCTGTCACTGTGTGCTGTGTGTGCGCCAATCAACACTCATATATTGACAGTGACCCTGCGTGATATATTGTTTGATAACTGTTAATAAAATTTGAGTTTTTTTATTACTTTACAGCCCATAGATTAATGTACACATTTTAATTTGAAGCAAGCTCAGTCGTTGTGTAATTGTACAGAAATTTAATGTTGCCAAACATTGTCTTTAATCAGCAGTCAAATTTTGGAGGAGGAAGGCCCTGTAACATTGTTGGTCGACCAGGATTGGAACCAAAAACACAATAGGGTCATTTGAGATTTAAACTCACTTTGGCATGCATACCATTCACACCACGTCTGAATGTTGCAGTAGGTAGAGACTGATTCAGTTAATCAGGGGTTCGTTTTCACTACAGTTTTAAATGGTTTGTTTTGATAACAATCCATATTGTAAAACTACTTAAGACATTGCTACCAAGGTGCACATTAGTGTTTTGAAAGTGGTCTCAAAAATAAGCAAATGCGAGGTGTATTTTGTTTGTTAGTGGTGAAATTATGCCGTTGAATTTAGTAAAAAGAATTAGGCTGAATTATAGCATTGTATCGTGAGAAGTCTGTTGCTTAAACCAAAAAGAGTAAGTTGGTATAAGCTATGTTCACATGGATGAACAGATGGCTACACATTGAGTAATCGTTTAAAGATAGCTCTACCATCAAGGTCACTTTCAATATCCCTTGTTATTTTGGAAAATGTATATTTTTGTTTTGATATTTTAGCTCAAAGAATGTTTTAAGAAATTGTTAAAGGAGAAAGAGAGGTACATGCCCGTAATAAACTTATCGTATAGAGTAATATTGATTGAAGAGTTTTATCTGAATAAATTCTGAGTTGTAAGCTGGTTTTTGATTTGGCTAATTTGCTTAGTTTTTAGTTGATTTCAAAATGGGATTATTATAACTTTCTAGTTTGTTGTGGTATGTATGTTACTCAATTATGTAACTGCAGGCAGCAGGTTTCAGTACCAATCATCGTATTTCTCCTTCTCCAGGTAATCAAAAATCAATTTATTTCATACTCAGTCAAATTTTAAAGCTTTTTAAATATTTATGTGATTTTCCTCCTAAAGCTTTTGCGGTGTATTAGCACTGTAATCAATTGTATTGGGACTGAGGTAAACAATAGTTAACATAGGCTTAAAGCTTAATAAATGAAACCTATAATTAACAGGGGTTTAAATTATCCGCGTGCTATTCCATATACCACATCCTAAGCTAGATGTAAGAACGAGCAGTGCCACTTTTGAGCTTTTGGTATATAGCTTACTTGGCCAAAGAACTGAACTCATGACCCAGTGGAAAGCAAGCACGCTACCGGTGAGCCTTCTCGGCGATAGAATGTTCACTAGTATTTCTTGTGTCTTAGTTGATGTTCTGGAAGTTAGGAAGTTTCGTTTTTGTCTTGTAAAGGAATGTTCACTGATTTACCAAAAACTTAATTATTAAAAGGTCTTTAAAAGTGCACTTATTTTAAAAACATTTTATTTGGATTTGTTTATTGAAGAACAAGTTTTCAAAAATCCTGTATTTTATGGCAGCACTTATACTCTAGCATAGTAGCCTTGTAAGTTTTCAACTCCAAAAAATTATGGGATTAAACTTCTGTGCCTCTGTATGATAATTCCGAATTGTTGCCTTTTTCTTATTTCTGTATTTGCAGCTGGTGTGCGATGTGTACAGCCACGAAGAGAGAAAAGTAGACGAAATCTGTTTTTTCTGTGTAAAATGTTTATTGTGTTAGCAAAGTATTCAATAGCTTGCACCTCAAGCAGACGTCAATTGACTGTGGGCAGGTCGGATGGGGTCATGGCAAATCTACCGTGCTTTTCACCGTTGTGGCCTTGAGAGAGAGCTTTCACGTTTTCAGGACGTCGTTTCTCGGAGAGTGTCAAATGCACTTTTCGCCTCGTCAGAAGTGAGACGGGTATTCGTGATGTGGTAGACACGAGCTTTTTTCACTGTGCATGATTCACCGTTTGCTTTTTATGTACGTTTGGGAGGAAAATGAACTACAGTTAATCAAGTATTAAGCAATTGCCGTATTTATAGTTTTAACCTCTATCTTTGGATCAAATTAAAGGCGCAGTCAGACTTTTTAAACTTCCTCTCTTTCCAACATTATTTTATTTAATAACCGTGAATGCGTTCTATCATTAATAAAGTATCTTTAAGTCCCTTATTCAAATCTTTGCTGCAGGGCTGGGACAAGTTAACTAGGTAAATGCTTAAAATAATTAATCTGGTGCGTTAAGCCCTGAAAAAATGCAAGATTAATGAAACAATATTAAAGTAGCATGCAACCATGACAACTATTTCAAGCCTTTCCATTAGAGACTGACGCTTTTTTATTTTCATATTTATTTTTTTAAAAAGGCGCAAATTATTTCTTCAACTGTTAAATTTTGTTCATTGCTCCATTGTTAACTGCCAAAGTCCAAATTAATAGTAACTATTGATATTTTTTATAAATCTATTTGGTATATCAGTTAAGACCACAGTTGTCCTTATGGTAGACCATTCAAACCACACGCGAGTTTTGTCTTTTTTGTGTTTACATTTCGATTCAAGTCGAACACCACTGCCAGCCATGGCAATTCCTGAGTAAACTCTGAGCATTCAGGGCTTAGAAGAATGTCCAAATAACCAGTTTGGTAGTGATCAAGGCAGAAATTGTGAACAGGTTTTAAAAGTTTTGTAACGCTGCGAAGAATTTTGTGCTATTAGATATTGAGACAAGAAGATAGAAAAATATTTTTACATATCTTAAAAACTTTATTCGATAATTTAATTTTAAATTTCTATGTTCGTTGTAATGGCATATTTATCTGTATTCCACACTCCGTCCTTACTAATTTACGTAAGTACCACGTTTAGCAGCATATATTTTAAAATACACCTGCCAGTATATCAGTTTGACACAGTGTATTATTATTTACTAGTAATTATATGTATTTTGCATGTCAGTTTAGTGGTCTCGTGAGTGTCAGGCCTCATTAGCAAAACTTGACGTCCTTTTATCATACACACTAACGTCGCTATGGTAGTGTTTTGGGCATGATTAAAAAGAGGACGTTTTCTTGTGCAGTTTCACTGTATTTTGGCTACTGAATGTCCACTTAGGGAACCGCTCTTGCAATTAAATTTCTATTATGAGATGGTTGCATTATGCAGGTGGCACGTGGACTGTTGAGTGGCTTGAGTCAAATGATTACACTCATTACAGTTCTCATTTTCTGAATTGAATTTAAGGAAAAAGTGTTGCATCCATTCTTACCCTGTTCATGTACAGTAAGACGAGTTACTATGTGGCCCTGTGTGACAAGTTACATATGCTGAATAGAAAGCTTAATCACTAGCTATTTGCAACTTTTATTTTTGTAGTGAGTGACATTTCACTAGTATTATCGTTCGCTGTCAAGTCTTCAGCAGTCCTAATGGCCCAGCTATTTTCTTAAGATGAATTATAATTAATTACATCAGATGTTATCACGTTTGTGCGTGGAATGCTTATTATAACTCTCTTGACATTGATACCTTCAACTAGGTTTTATTTTGCCCCATGATATACCTCTCGGCGTCCGTTTTATTCACACATAGCCTGGAGTCGTATTGTCTGGCCAGTACAAGTATTTCTCTGTTGTAGTTCGCAGACGTGTAGTGGTAGTATGTTCAGGTTTATTTGACCTGCCGCGCTGCTTGGCTGAATTCATTATTGCCTGTGTACGCATTTACTGCATAGAGTAGTAGAAAACTTGTGTTCGTCTTGTAAACGTGTGATAGTGCATTTGATATATGGAAGTGCATTTGAGTTTTTACAGTATTTGTAACATGCGCGTATTATACAGTCTGATTTATAGATGGAAATCGCCATTTGATTGATCGGTAAATATGGATCTATTCCTAGTATATGCACTTTGCCGAAAATTGTTATTGAGAATGTATCAACAACTCTAGATGATGAGCTTTAAGAAGTGGCGGGCACTTGATCTTGAGTGGTTTATTTGATGAAGTATTTGATAGACTCTTTACTTAGCTGTTGCATGACGTTCGCTATAAACTTGTTTATAGATTAATCAGAGTTGGTGATCTGATGGTGCCGATGTTTGATTTTGTCGCTTTTTCCGTTCAACTTGATTCACTGTGATTATCAAATTAGTTTGACATGATTGCTCGTCTCGTAATCTGTTTACTAATTTATATCTGGATAAATTAATACTTTTTTGAAATCTCAGAGCAGTGATTATTGAGACAACATCAATTTCACGAGTTCTTAACCGTTGATCTTACCTTTGACCCTTAACTACAATATCCGTACTGCTGACAACGTTTATTGACATAATCTGATACTGTATTTGTGACCGATTCTATATTTGAATAAAATCTGAGTTATTTCGTACTGTATTGGTGAATATTAAATTGTTTAAGCCGTATTTGAAAACATATGTCATGATAAGGTGACAAATTATCAGCAGACTTGTAAAAGCGATACATCCACGGTAACGTGGCGAATTTGAAGTAGATTGCAGAACAGTGATTTATTCACAGCAAAGTGAAAATTTTAAGTAGATTGTGCAACAGGGATGTGTCCACAAAAAGGCGAAAATATGAAATAAATTGTGGAACATGGATACGTCCATGTTAAAATGACAGATCTGTAGATTATGGAATTTGGTTTAAAAGCCAGGCCTTCGTGTCTGAAATTATTCATGCCTTATACTACTGTAAAATAATCTTCAAAGCACAAGTTGTCATACTTGTTATTTGTCGCACACATTCTACTTAAATGGAATAACATTCATAAATCACAATTTTTAAAGATTTTAATCTGTACGATGTCTCTGCTCTGTCCACCATTTATCAGTGTTTTTTCAGAATTTTATACTGGCCTAGGATAGCATACCAGCCAGGGTAGATTTGTGTCAAGTATTAAGAATTCATCGCTGTGTTTTTGAATTCTGAAATGTGTATTACAAGTTTGACTGTGAGCTTTTTCAGATTTGAACTTGCCTGTTTTTTTTTTGCATACCTGCACAATTCATGGCAAGTTTACTAGGGCCTATGGCTGAAAGCATATCTGTAAGCTTAGGCGGAACATTTTATTTACGTAAAAATATAATCTGACAAAGCGTGGTAAAATGTAGTCTGACAGAATGTAGTCTGTACTATGCATTAAACTATTGCCAAAGTTTAAAACTGACAATTAAAATTTGCTTTATGTGTGCAAGACTATACATTGTCCCTGTATGCTTGCACATTTACAAGAGCACTTGCTGTAAATTTTAACGATAGCGGCAATTTTTTTCCTGCACTTTATTTTTTGACTTGTTGATTTAGAACTTCTGTACCTTTGGATACATCTAACAGAATCACCTAAAATTTTTGGTATCCATACTTAAATGTCTGTAAAATCAATGTGGTAAGATTCGGGTAATTTGGTTATTTTATATTTACACTAACGTGATCAAAACTTTGGTATATCCTGATATAGACTTATGCTCTTGCACTGACATTGCTTTAGTAGTTTTCCACTATAGTATTAAGACTATACATTGTCCCTGTATGCTTGCACATTTACAAGACACATTATCATGAGTATAGAGAACCAGTATGATTTCTGTTGCATGAAAGATGAGATGTTTTGCTGATTGTCTAATTGTCAGTTTTCTCAGAATACAGACTTTCCAAACGTTGCCCGTCCATTTCATCAAACACACCTGTATTTTAACTAGGTTTGTAGTTTTCTACACCCAAAAAATGCTGAAGCACAACACTGATTGAGGACTCGTTTAAAGTCTTACTGTTTAAAGGCCAGTTAAACAGAATGCTAATTGTTACATTTCTTTCTTATTCTGCTCAGAGACAACATTCAAAGCTGTCTCACTTTCTCATTTAAAATCGTAACTCCTCAAGAAGTGCTTTAAATAATTAGTTTGGGCAAAATGCTGCGAGAGCTGTTTATAATAGACGATGACATTAAATTATTCTACCTGTGGTATAACTATCTGAAATATAATTAATGATGCTACATTCTTGCGGAGTCAAATAATCTGATGAAATGTCACAAGTTCGTTGCACCTTTCGTGTCTTCACTATTACAAATTATGTGCACAGTGATGACTAGGTCACTTGGAAAATTTGCAAAACTTGATTTTCAAATTTAATCAATTTGCATGACGGTTTCTAAAGCATTAATTATTGTACAATCAATAACTTTCACATTATGTTTAGTTCATAACTCTAGAATTTATCTGAAGCCGTCATATTTCAGATACTTATATTAAAAATATCAACTAATGACAATTATTATTTAATGTTTAAAGTTTTTCTGTGCTGCATAACATCACTTACTAAAATTAGCATAAGCACTGCAATTTGCTTGCTGCAATTACATCATTGTTATTTGTTTGTAATAGTTGTATTTTATTTACCTTTTCGAACAATTACAATGCTATTTAAATATTGAAAATAGTTGGTATTATTACAGCTAACACCAGGTGGGGAATGTTAAACATGAACTTAAATTTGTTTTTACTGCAGTTTTTGTTTCTGTAAATATTTATAATCATAATTTACTTTCGCTGTGCATAATTGAGGTTTTCAGGAAAAGTTTTGCAGTGCACGTTAATGACTGAATTAATGACTGACTGACGTAGAATGTAAGGCATTATTGGCACATCGTGTTTTGCAGTGGCATTTCATTGTGCTTATTTACAGAATTACTGAGATTTTGATACAAAGGTATTTATAAACACTTAACTTTGATAACTGAGAAAGTAAACATAAATTTATTTTAATCATAAACATTGTGCTTACCCTGTTTTTTGTTTTTTGAGGACCACCCAGAAGATGGGCATTTAAGGAGTCTGAAGGCCGGTGGAGGAAGTGGAACTTCACTTTTACAAACATACTTCATGAGATCTCAGTTAGCAAGAAAACTTGTATATGCCATCTGTGCTAAGCGTGCTCGGTATTGAAAATGGTATGTTTCTGAGTAATACAATTCATAAACTACATCTTGTGAGTTTGTGCATTTTTAGTACTTTTTAATGCAAAGCATTTGATTTCCCAATTAGTAACTCTTTATTTTCTTTATGGTAGTCGCATTACTGTCTAGCCTACTGTGTAAATTACCATAGATTTCAAAAAGAATAAATTTTAGGATTTTCTGAATCAGTGTTTTTGAATAGATTCTACAATCTATCCTACAGCTCTTTGCTTATAAACATTAAGTTTTGTGTAACTTGTGAACAGTACAATGCTGGTGAATAATTGTTCTGGCTTTATAATCTGAACAATGCAGAGCAATGAAAAATGTATATCAGTTGGTATAAAAGTAGATTAGTTTTAAATTAGCTTGATAGATTCATTCTGATTAATATATGATAGGATTCTATCAAAAATTTATAATTTCTTCAACACTTTATATAATGTTCCTTAAATATTCTAAATTGCTCTTTTTTCTAGTATTATGGTATGGTGATTGGTCAGGATGCTTTTAATAATAAGTACTGGTATAATGGTAAGTGCATAGTTTATTTATTGCGACGTCTTTAGCTTTTTCTAGGAAAAATTTATTTTCTTGTATATGTACTTGTATAGAAAAAAGTATGTATATAAATGTAGAAAAATATTAGGAATGTGATTTTCTCACCAACGTACTAATTCTGCGGATATGAATGTAAAACATCGATTGTGTGAATTATTTACCAAAAAAAATTATCTTGAATTGCAAAGTTCATGATATGATCATAAAAGTTCATAAATTATGTTCTTCAAGTTTTGGTAAATGTTTGATTAGCTTTACAAATTGCAATGAGTGAGTACAAAAATATTTCTGCTGAAGTGTTTAGTTTAGTATTTTATAAAGGATTTACAGTATTAACTAAGTTAGATGTTTCAACATTTTTTAATTTCTAAAGAGTTTCTTGTAACTGATTAACTGAATTGAAAAAAAGGCTGAAATATTCCATTTCGTGAACTAAGTTTATGCGTGAATTATGCATTCAGTTTGGTCCCTAAAAAGATTTACTTTCTGCACAATAAGTTAATAACTTAGAATTTTACATTTTTATTTTTATTTCGATGTGCAAGTAAAATAATATTATAAAATGCACATCAGCATACAGACCCAGAAAAATATGGCACAAAAGTAGTAAAAGAAATAATGTTAATATCATAATTTTAAGTGTTGGGCTTTTATTATCATAGAGCTGTATTTTACTTCAGATGCACTAAAAGTGCTCATTACATTTTTTAAAACAACTTAAGAGGTTAAGTGACATTGTAGGATAACTGAAATTACTAAGTAATTGACTAAAAAGCATTTTAAATATTGCCTATATAGCTCCTTCTATTTAGTGTCAACAATCACCTGCCATACGTGAAATTTTGTATTTAGGACAGACGGAGGATTGTACTGATGAAATTATGTATAATTACTTGCTTCTCAAAAGTGTAAATAGATGCAATTCCTGATTTTCAAGTTATGGTTATGGTTGGGTGCCCAGTTCTTAATCTGTTGCTTCAACTTGCCTGTCATTTGCAAGTTATGTTACGGTCAACCTATTAAGTGTATATTGATTCCTTTATATAAGTTTTTCTGAAAAAATTCTTAATTTACATTATTGTCCAGCATGTTTTCAAGGGAAGCATCTAACAAGTGAATATACTACCTGCATAGTATTCTTATCTTCATAATTTAAGCACCTGGACTTTTGAATAATTGTTCAGCTCATCACTGTTTGTGTGTTTAAAGAAAGTTCATATTTAGAGCTAAGCAAACCAGATTTTTTTTATTTTCATTTCAAATGTTATGTACTCTGCACTTATAATATGTAGTGCATTACGTGTTTTGTATCATTTTAATAGCCTGTTATTATTATTATTATTATCATCATCATCATCATCATCATCATCATCATCATCATCACCATCATCATCATTATTAAACATAATTATCACTATCATTATTACACTGTATTACTATGTGAGGTTTTTTAGTGATTAGCTAGTGAAATAAAGAAAAACTATACGACTGATTAGACATATGTCATTTTAATTTGCTGCTCAAAATATACATTTTCTTACCTATAAACGCTAGCAGTTGTTTCTAGTATTTGAATAATTAGCTTGGAAAGTTAATGAAAAGGCAACTGAACACAGCTGTCGCTTATGCCACAAACTAACCACAGCTTGTGCAATGGTAGGCATCTTCCCTGCACGTCAAACACGTCTGCTTAAGCGAAGATTGCTATTGCTCATATATGACAAATGTGACAAAAAGGCTCCATTGCCAGTCTTAGTATGTTCGCTGAGCTGCACGTAGGTTTAACAAAATTTAACATTCAGAAGTAATTATTATTTAATCTAAGCTTTGATGTAAAATAAGCTGTTGTAATTTTCTATATTTTAGAGCATACTTTATTTTGAACTAATATCTACACAATCGTCCGCTTCTCCTTTAAATATTTACATTGATATCAGCGATTTCATTGTAAAGCTCTTCATTAAATTTTCATGTATTGTACACCCTTTTACAGTAGAAAGTATAAATGTTTCATATCGGAGAATCTGCTGAATGCTTTAATAAATTTTACTTGGCAATTCATTTGCGAGTGAGTTTTTATTTCATTTACCTTTCTTACTCTTTTTTTATAATTTGATTATTACTAAATTATTGAACTTTGTGTTGCAGAATTAAAACTGTTTAAGGAAAATACGTCAAAGAAGCCAGTAAAGAGAGACTTTGAGTGTATATGTTCCACGCTGCTGCACTGGCAAAACTTTCTCAAGCAGTATCAGAACAGCACGTGTCCGGCAGAGAAGGATTTATTCGCATACGTGAATGAAACACTTTTTCCAGTGATAGAACCTCAGTTGAAGGTAGTTATATTTTTTAGACTCAACTAATTATGATATTGAGTAAATTCAACTTGAACTGTCACTGTTTTGAATTTAAGATGGCAAATTGAAGTTCAAATTAATCGATGCAGAATTCATTCTAGTATATTCCTATTTTTCGTGCCGATTTGTTGCAAATTGGCGGAGCCTTAGACTTTTTTCGAAAATGGTGTCGCAATTTCGTATTCAAAATGGCAGATGGAAAATGCTATTTGCCAATCAATGTGGAAATTGTTCTAGTATAAAGTTTCAGGAAGATCCGCTGCGAGTTCACAGAGTCTTAAGCCTTTTTTTCAAAAGCTCTTTCCTAACAACAAAAACAACTTCCAGATGAGTAGAGATTTGGGTAGAGTCCCTTGACCAAAAATTGTCAATAACTTGTTAGGCATAGTGAGCATCACCCTAACGTTTTAAACTTTTAAGACTTGGCAAAATAAAAAATGTATAGTGTGTATGGCAGTAATTGTTCTTTGGGATTCTTTGCTTGTTTTTGGAAGTTTTCTACAGCACTCTCTTATGACATCACGTAGACATCCATGATAATTCAATTAAGTTATTTTCAGATGGCCATTCATCTCAAAATATAGTCAGCTTTTCTTTGATTGTAGCCCTTTTGTCATTGTAATCTATCCATAACTCCTTAAGATAAACATCTTGGACAGATAGAATTAGAGCCCTTCCATGAAACTAGTAGGACAGATAGAATTAGAGCCCTTCCATGAAACTAGTAATCAGCAAATGTTGATTTCTTTGGTATTGTCAAATAAATTATCACCTAAATCTGGTCAGTCTTTCTGGTAAATTTGGTTAAAGTATGTTCAAGATTTTCTTGAATATTACATGGACAGACAGGCAAACTCTGATAAATGTTCAGCACGCTGCCTACCAATAACACATTTATAATTAAAATTTTGAGTTATTTTTTAAAGGGTCAGTTTTGCCCCTGTCTTTCAAAATAAACTTGCCAAAATTATGACAAACAGTACATAGCTAGTATAAAATATTTTGAAAAAGAACTGTTTTGAAGAAGTATTGAAATGCTGGGACTGTAGCATTTTGCTTTATTATTGAAAAGCCCAGTTGTAGAAACCATAACTCATTCACTAATTGAATTCATTATTTAGTGTTGTTTTTTATCGCAGTAGTGCTGCTAAAATAGTGTTATGTCTAATTCTGTTTCATTTTCTGTTTTTAGGCAAAAGAAGGAGCCAAGGATCAGAAAGGTTTTATAGAAAATAATAAGTTGTCGAAGCGCGAACGAGTTGAAGCAATGACAAAAATTGTCAAGAAGCCAGGTGCTAGTAATAGTGAAACTGATGACTCTACAGTTGTTAAGTCTGATGATATAAAGAAAGAGGTGTCAGACAGTGGAGATGTTGGTTTACCATCTGTTGGTCAAATAATGCCCAGTACACCAGCTACACCACAATCACAGGGTATTGCAGATTTGCTCATACTTTTTCACCGTTAATTTCCATTTGTTTAGTTTGATTATCAGCTGGCTTTATTATTATCTTAATAACATTATGAGACTTCATCTTAATATTCCTTGCCTTCTTCCTTGTTGTTGTGATTGCCTGCTCATCACAGATTAAGACGGTGACGAGGCCGACAACATTATTCATTGAATAATGGACTTAAATAAAGCACGTGAATAAGTTATGATAGCGCCTTCGTTTAATAGATCATCGTCATATCTTAGTCTTTATTTATGGCAATAACCATAGTAACAATAAAAGCATTTACCAAAGCAGTAGATGTATTAGTGTGCTAAGCTAAAAGAAAAGTCCTTGTTAATTCAGTACTGTTAATTTCTTCAAAAAACGTGGTTTATAGTTCACATTTTAGTGTTTTGTAACGAAAACTATAACAATTTTGTAAATAAATATTCAGACAATATTAGCGTAAATATGCAAATCACAATAGACCTATTTATTTAAACCAAAAAATTAAACAGAGTTAACATGTACTAGCTTTTTCCTTGTCAACATTTTTCCTAAATGTATTTATAGCGTATATACATTTTGTTGTAATGGATGATTATCATGTATTGTGCAAACATTTCTACTATAGGATCATTATACCATTATATTGTATTACAAACGTTACATTGGATCATGTATTGTAATCATTATATTACACTTGTGGATATTTTTATATGTGCAGGTCAGCCTTCAAGCGGAAATGACGATAAAAAGAATTTAGATCTTAAAATGTTAGTGTCAACACCACAGACTCCATCACAAGTTAATGTTTCATCTACAAAAGTACAGAGGCAAAATAGTGGGAAAAATCAAACGGCGAACACGCCACAGGTTTGTTCACAATGGTTTTTGAAAAATCTTTGAATCAATAATTATTAGACTTTGTACACTTCATTTAGTAGTAGCTTATTAAAAAAAACAGAAAATGCTTGGATTGTCATTTTATAATTCTCGAGAATGCAGTTCTCGACGTTCATTGCTTTTATACAAATGAAGTTCTTCGTCGTGCACCAGCATTCAACAAATGTCATAATAGGCATATGTACAATGCACATGCCACATGTCGGGCTTCCTGCCACAGATGTAGAATGAAATACAATTTATGACTAAAATGTAACATCTTTCAGAAACGACTCGTCACTACTGAGGCGTCATTAAATGAGAACTTAATGTTATAGTAGCTTGGTTTTGTCATGCATGCCCTATTTAGCCTACATACTCGTTTTCTATATACCCATCTTCTGTCTGGAGGCCATCCACATATAACGATAGCAAGTTTGTATTATAAGCAACCTTACCTTGTATTATAATGACGTTATCATATGCCTCACCACCTACCTGTCCCTTGTATTGAAATTGATATCACACGGCCGATGTAGCTTTTTCTACATTTTATCCTTACCTCCTCCCAAAGACAGGCAACAGCATCATTTGTGTTAATTAAAGGAAACCATCAGTGGATTCTACTGGCATCAGCAGTGCAGTCGGTGGCAGCCGTAATTCACTTGAACGCATTCTCATCGATCCATTCTGCAGATTCCTCCTCCTCACGGCCGATTACAGCCAGCCATTCCTTGTTCCAACTCTTGATAACGATATTTTATGACAAAATCACTTACCTACCTTGCATTATAGTGCGTCACATTTTCTGTCACCTGCCTACCCTGAACTTGGTATTGTTATATGTGTATGGTCCTCTATAGGCCGATGTAAATGTGACTTTTACACAAAAGCAAAACTGAAACATAATTTGGCTTGTATTTTTAGTTTGTTCTTTTGTAGTGTCGTAGTTGCATTGTTTTTGTTTTCTTGCAGGCTATGAATAATACAGCGAAATCTTCGACAGATCCCCAATATATGCAACAACAGAGTCAAATATTTGTTTTCACAACACAAATGGCTAACAAGGCTGCCGAGCTTGTGATGCAGTCGGTTTATCCATCAATAATTGCTTTTCATTGTGCACAGCCTCTAACTAAAAACTTCTTGCAGGTAAATTTCAAGTGTAATTTGTAGGCAAAATTCACGTGTAATTTAAAACATGAAAACCAAGTAATAAAGATGTGCTGTACAGGTGAAATGTTGAATTTTGTTTATACAGTGTTGAATTTTGTTTATACAGTGTTGAATTTTGTTTAATCGGCTACCAGAAAATGAAATAAGTATATTTTGTTGTTTTCATCAAAATGAGTGGTCTTAATGTAGTA
Organism: Tubiluchus corallicola; assembly: GCA_030141605.1. Classification (NCBI taxonomy): domain Eukaryota; kingdom Metazoa; phylum Priapulida; class Priapulimorpha; order Priapulimorphida; family Tubiluchidae; genus Tubiluchus; species Tubiluchus corallicola. The sequence continues at coordinate 763,287 of JAQGDQ010000045.1, read as the reverse complement.
CAAATGTACAAATAAGATTATGAGGTCAGTTTATTGTTTTTTTTTCAATGTTTCAAACTATCTAAATATAGGAAATTGGAGGTTAACCTCACGTTTTTTCTGGGACATTGGAAATTATATGATATTTTCCTGTTTGTTTTTAAGCATTATGACGTTACAGGTCAGCTTATAATTAACCTTCTGAACTGATATATCAACAGGATTTGGTTTTTGCTTATCTATGGGGCCCTACGGCATTTCCACTGCGTCTGCACAGGCACGCACACACTCAGAGTTTTCTATCTGCATGTTTTACATCCGCAAAAATTATTTCCACTACGTCTGTACTCATTCCATACAATATGTCATAAACGGGGCAAAATTTTTAGCATGAAATTCTAGACATGAGACTTTGTAGAAGAAAGATGATTTTTATTTTGGTGTGGTAGTTAAAGAAAAAGCCAAGTAGGCTATACAGGAGGCGACAACACCGTTTTTGGGTTCACCCAATTTTGGAAAACTGTAAACAGTAAGGCAATTATCATTATTTATTGCAACAAGTTGTAAATACACAAAGAAAAGTGCCTAAGTAATTTGAGAATGCAGCCTGCAACCTTCCGAATTGTATTTCACATGAACAGTGCCTTGTTGTTACGTTAAGGTAGACAAAGCCAACAATTAATTAACTGACCCTTAACACGAAGTTATCATATAAAAGTTTGATTATTATTATTATACATGCACCATATTTTATATAATTAATATCTAATTGTAATTATTAATAAGGCTTGCAATAAAAATTTGGATAGCGTCCAATAAAGCGTTCAGTAATGAGTACCAGACAAGCTTGCATGAATTACTTCGTATCTCCTGCTGACTCTGTGCCCCGGCAAAGTACTGGTTGCCTTTAACTTTGTTTCTTTCACTTGGTGGTAAAGCCAAGCAGTCGCAGTTTCAAAGAAATCTTGCACGAAACTTTATTTTGCATGCCCCTGTTTACAATTTTTTACAGCGTTTTCCATTGGAGTTTAAATAAACTAGTACATTGTATTCACTTCAAATAAAAAAGTGGCTTTTATTATACAGCTAACAATGTTTTGAAACTGATAATTTTCTCCATTATGACAGCATAACTATGCAAGAACATTTTCAGGAGGGCAGCAGCATGTATAACTATGTACTATGAATTTAAAAAAAATGTACGGATCGTAGAATTGCAAAATCAGGCTTAAATTTTTGCTACCTTTCCAATTAACTTCAAAGCTACTTCGACCCATAGTTTCCTTGTAAAATCTCTGGGACTTTATTTGGGATTACCTTTGTCATGCAAAGCAGTCTATTCTCTATAGCATGTGCGATTTGTTTGTCATCCATTACGTAAATGAACTTGTCTGTCCGCAGAAAAAAAAAGATTTGACAATTAAAGTGCAGATACTTTTTTAGAAATACCCTATGAAGATGCAGCAGTGGAATAGGTTCTCAACTCCATTAATGAATCAAACTGGTAGTAAACCTGGACTAATATGCTCTGTGCCAGTCGGTATGTAACTTCTCAGTTGTTATATTAAAGGAAAATTATAACCAATTTAAGATCATAGCCCAAAATGATCTCATCTATAAAATATCAAAAGAGAAAATATTGTTTTGAAGATTAACTTTAGAAGATTATTACCGTGCAAACCTAATTCTTTTAACTTTATTGTTCCAGTAATGAAATTTTGTACTTGAAAGTTTGCCATGTTTTTATTTTTGGAAACTTGTTTGGCTGTCATAAACGTGGTTGCTATTGGAAAATTTTTCCTTGTTGTGAAGTATCATTAACTTACACTTGCATTAGTTAATTACAGTCTAAGTGCGTAATTATCAGAGCATCTTGGTAATATTGTAGGTAATGAAATGTGTATTGTAAACCATGGGTCAGAATGAGTTGTGGTCTAGAAATTGTTCTGTTATCCTGTAACAAAACATGAATTTATACTCTTTGTATGTTTTGTAAATTATAGTGCTGAGGTAAGTGCTTCTCTAAAGAGTACAGCCATGTCTGTTGCTTGACAAGTAATCGTGTTTTCTGAATTTTTTAAAGAAAGATTTTTATTACAGCTACGGCTTAACTTTAGAAAACATATTTCCGGGCATTATCAAGTTGTAATATAATATTTTTGAATATACTAATGTATAAGGTAAAAACTCAGATTTGTTATTTCAACTGTGAGAACTAATATACACTTCATTTCTTCTTTATTGATGTAAAATTTTTTTCATTCATTTTAGTGTTCTTGTATGGAGTATTTACTACCATATAGCAATTTGTTTTGCAATTTGATGTCTCACATGTTAAATTTAACATTGAGAATTTAAGGATTATAAGTGAAATGCATGCAATTTGTATAGTTTTTTGTCTTAAACTGTTGATATTCTAAAATTCATTGTGAACAATTGTCTATCATCTTTTGTAGAATAATTCAACAATCGTAGTATATAATATGTAATATTATAGGTGCAGTATTATAAAGAATGGTGCCATTAATATTTACAGGGTCATCAAGACCACTTGAGCAGCTGCAAGACAAAGTCAACCAGTTAGGTAATGAATGGCCTAATCAACCTGGTTCGTGGGGAGCTACCTCAAGCCCAAGTGGTGTTAATCAAGGACCTCCAATGTCTGCCGAAAGTAATGTTATGTCAAAAGGTATGTAGGTTCATGCATAGTTAATGGTGGTGGTACATTTGCATTTTCAGCTTAATGCCATGTTTACAGCTAGTTACCCCGAGTACAACACACAGTTTTATGAATGTATTAACTGTGTTAAAAAGAGGCATTTTCAAGCAGTACAAATTACTGATTTGCTGATTTTAAAGATCAAGTAGGAATAGTCGGCAATGGTGCTTGCTTTCTTGTGTGTTTTTGGATGAGACAACTCCTTACTGTTATGATAGTTTTGTTATCTAAATTTTATTCTTGCTGATTTTAAGATTTGTTTCCATTTGTGAGCAGCTGGTTATTGCGTGTTTGTATCTTTGCAATGGTTTAAGACTATAATGTAGCACCTATAATGTGTTAGCGGCTTATTACATTTTTACAAAAACAACTTAGCAGCCAGTTTATTGCTAGCTTGGTTACTTTTGATTTTCTCAGTTTCCAATATTTTTTGTATGAAAATTGTGAGCACTAGAATGATTAAAATTTTAATTTGTTGAGCTAACAGATTATTATGGTCTTCATAGTTTTTCCGCTTTGTTTATGTAAGCAGGTAATATGGATGTATTAAAAATTAAGTGATAATATTAATGATGAACGTCAAAGCAAACATGACCATGTATAATCATATTAAGAAATTTGCTTCCTAATATTTCCATCAGCGTTGCTTTATCGCAGAAATTCCTGCAGAAAAATGAGAACTTTTGACACTATTTAGTAAAATACCAATTACGAGTAAGCCATATTTTATAAATCTAATTAATAATACTTTATAAAAAGTGTTTTTGACAAATTGTACCTTCTCTATAATCAAAACACTTTGTTAATGAGTATATAGTATTGATTATTTTAGTTTTTCATCTGAGTATTTTATGGCAATAACAACATATTTTCTTTTAGGAGAGAATCTCACACCTCAGAACCTTCAGAGGAGGGAGGAACAACTTCGCAAAATAAGACGTATGCAGGAAGTTTTATTTCCAGAAAAGTGTCAGCCGCCTGTCCAGCACTCTGGCTGTCCACCAGATAATTACTATGCACAGCAGCAGCCTGTCATGATGGCTGGTATGCAGCAGCGTCCAATGATGGGCATGCCGCCTCATCGCATGGCTCAGCCTCAATCACCAGAACAAAATCAAGCTCAGATTGAGTGGCAACGGCTGCAAGAACAGTATGCTCGTGAAAAACAGGCAGTGGCTATGGGCCATGTGCATCGACATCCACAAGCAGGCTTACCACCACAGGGTCATCCACAGCATGGCATGCCCGTTCAAGTACAAGGTCAGTTACAACCAAGCCATTTGATGAATCAAAATGTATCTGGCCCTCCTGGCCCACCGCCTTCTTACAATCAAAGCTTAGGACATCGTTTACTCAGTATTAATGGTAGAGCCTCCCCTACCTCACCGCACTTCCCTTTACCGCATATGCCTCAATCGTTTCCAAGCCCAGTCGAATTCGGACCTCGGGGTCCTGGAGTGGGATCCCCGCCTCGACATCCAGTACCACCTGGTGGCCTTGACCAAAACTACAACAGTCCAGACCCAATGCTTTCCAAGTTGCAGCAAGAACGAATGTACAAAAGCGGTATGATGATGCCTAGAAGCCCTCAGGATTTTCCTAGTCCATTACCCGGTGAACCCATTTATGGGCCTAAGCCACCAGCATATGTGCAAGCTGCAAACAAAGTAAAGGACATGGACCTTAGGAAGGATGTCATACCAGTGCCGTCACCACAGCCCATGTGTTATGTGAGTGCATTTGATTCACAAGAGTTGACAATACAGAAGCAGTTGAATACTGCATATATGGAACCAAATGTGCCAACTTCTGTAGGATACGTCGATGAACAGTTAAAAATGTTTCCTGGGGATGGGCAGTTTGATCAGTCGGGTCAGTTAATTCATACTAATGTGCCACAACACGCAAATTTGCCCGGTAGTATGATGAATCAAAGAATTGGTTCGCCAGTTACGCAAAGGGTACTCCCTGGTACAGTTAATGTGCAAGGTGATCCGAATTTTCCGCAAAATGTGCCTGCTCAAATCTCATCTCAGCAAGGTTTAATACACGGGCAAGATGTGTATTTACAGGGTAGTCGCCTATCTCATTTTGATCCACCTGGTAGTGCAGTGCCTCGACCTAACCCAGAAACGATCGCAGGTGAATTAGTGCCTCACGATGCTCAACAGTTTGGACGGCAACCACTTCAGCATATGCCACCAACTGTGAACAACACGTATGTGAATGCTACAATGTCGATACAGCAGCTGAACATTCAAAATGTTCCAGGCTCTGCATATAGTGCAAATATGCAGGTCGGACAAACAAACGATTCAGCTAGTTCTCATCATGCTAATGCCATGGCACAAAGTGGCATGGCAATGCATCAGTCAATGTCAATGGGTGTTCCACAGGTACCAAGTGGTTATACAACAGTTAGTGCTAGCCAGGGTAGTTTGATGCATACTAGCATGTCACAGCAAAGTCGGCGTGGACCTACCCCTACTGTACCATTCAAAGGTACCAATGTACAGGTGCAAGCTAATACACCAAACACAATTCAGTACCGTCCAGCAAATCCTCGGCCAACTATGGGTATCAATCGACCTCCAAATGTTGACTTTCTTCAGCGTTTTGCATCGCCAATGGGAACCATGGAGAAGAAGACTTCAAAACAAAATATGCAGTATTTTCCCGCTGGTGTTGGGATGAAAGGAGAAGTAATGCCTCAAACAGGAGGTATGTATGTGCAGAATCCAATGGATCCATCTCAACATCTAATGCAACCTGTAGGAGGGACGAATCAGGTTACCGGTCATCCAGGTATGGGCATGCAAGGACCTAATAATCCAAATATGGTTACTGGTCCTGGAATGGCAGCACATCCAGGAATGGCAGTGCCCACTCAGCATATGCAGGCGTCTGTGCACATGCCCGGTGGAATGCAGCATGGCCTACCTCCTACCGGACCAGGTCCAGGCCCAAAAATTATGATGCCGGATCCTCAGATGTCAGTGCAAGCTCACATGCAACAAAATATGCCGGGGATGTCGCAGTCAATGCACATAAACTCGTCAATGCAGCCATTAGATCCGAACCAGCCGTATTATCCGCCCGTCTCATCTGATCCAGCCTACAATGTACAGTTTCAAAATTTTCAGAAACAGCTATATGCGACAACAAGCAAATCAAAGCAGCAACAACAGCATTCAAATACAGGTTTGCCACCATTTTAATTTATTAGCGTAATCAATATACACCTGACATATACACCTGATGCTGGGTTTTGTCACTTGCTAAGTCGTTAAGAACAAGCTTTTTTAATGCATTGTTTGAAAATGATTGTGCCTCATTAGTGATTACTAGATTTTTTAGACATTTTTAGTGGAAATTTAGTACTGTCGTGACATGTATTAAGCAATAATTGTGTTACCATGACGCAAATGGTGCAAACAGTGTGGCACTACCTCTTTCTGATTGAGAAATGGTGTTGTTATGGTTAGTTGGTTTTAAGTAGCATTTTTCTTGTTCTTAAATTGGACATTATCAAATCATGGATTATAATTGACAGATATGGTGGAATTTTCAATTTGTTTTTTTTACTGTTTGTATCAACTACTTGCTTGGAATATGCGTTTTGTAATTTATGGTTTTCTTCTCGATTTGTTCATAGCACTAAGTGTAGTATGCGTTTCATGCTTTTTGCATTTAAATTTGTTGGATTATTTTCGGCTTATTTCATATTAAACACCACACCACAATACAATGAAGTGTAAATTAAAAAAAAGCAAGTTTACATTGGGAATACATTTTCCAATTAGAAGTTTGTTGGGTAATCAAGAGTAACTTCATAGCTTAACTGGACTGCTTTGAAGCTGGTCTTAGAAAATGAAATTTATGAAAATGTCTTTTAAGATGATTTTTTTACTTTTTATTGTATATTTTATAATGATTGCCAGAGAATTTTTTTTAATTTTTATTGTGAAATCTGTCACTACTAGTATCAGAGGATTTTGTTGTAAAAAAGGTAAATGCACTGGAGTAAATGATTTTAAATCATGTTAGCTAGAACATTATTTAATGGTGATTGTGAATTCTGCCTTTTTTTCAGACGTCATGTAAATTTTTTAATTTATCTCATTTGAAAGAGGTTGACATTCATGCAAAACTGTCTTTAATTCAGCCATCTAATTCAAGAATTGTTGTGATTGTTGTGATTTTACATGTCATTTATTTGCATTTTCTTTATACTTTGTTTGCTTAGCTTATGTATGTACATATTCAGACACTTGTACTGACTGGCGGTCCATAGCGTTGTTTGCTGCCTAAGTTATATTTTTGTTGGCAGAGTATTTTATAATTAATTAATTTTCTGTCTAATTCCTCGTGTTCACCTACTAAGATAAATTTGCTTTTGATGACTCAGCTGTCATGTGGAAACAATTGTTTTTGTGTTGCTTTTTGGTAAACTCAGCATTTTTAATTTATTTTAATTTGCCATTCATATCTGTATGATGTCTTTAACCGTTACATGTTTCTGAGCATCGTGTTTTTAATAAGTTTACTCCAAGTAAAATTTAGCAGAAACACCAGTTTTATGCTCATACAGAATTCTTTTAGAGGTGATTTTTGGTGCCCGGAATAGCTCGTCAATTTGTGTCTTAAGTGCAATAATTGACAAGACAATTGTAAGTGTTGCTTTATGTTAAAGGCTGCTACATGCCAGGGAAGTTGTATGTTTTTAGTTATGTTGAATCAATCGTATATGACTTACTTTTACATTTAACTAAAGAGTGTCAGAAAGTTAATTACCGTATTTTCCCGTGTATAAGAGACCCTTTTTTGCTCAGAATTTTCACTTTAAAAATAGGGGGTCTCTTATACATGGGAGTAAGTCTTTTCAATAAGATGCATAAATTGTGACACTAATGATTTTAAAGAAATAAGTGCTCTACAACTGTTTTGCGTGTCGCGTTCGACTATGAAGCGGTTGTAAGCAATACAAGCATCGTGACACAGGCATTATCTCCTCGTTTTCTCTTTTCCTGTTACAGGTTTGCAGGTACGCACTTTAATATATAACAGTACTCTTTTTCTACAACACATTAACTGGTTTTATTTTGTTTTCAGTACCGCACTGAGTTGAAAAAAGTTGTACTCTGCCCTCTAAAAATGTCCGTCTGAAAAAACTTTTTTCCAGAATTTTTGCCTAAAAATTGAAGGGGTCTCTTATACACAAGGGTCTCTTATACACGGGAAAATACGGTATATCTTTATCAGTGGGGTTTTACATACATTATTGTTCACCAGTACTGGTGTGCACATTCAAGTTCTTTTGCGTATTATAAGATCTTATCTGCTTTCATAAGTTGGTGTAACAACTGTGGCAATTGTTTGCATAAAAAGTAATTTTTATCATGTTCGATTCAATGAGTATGTTAGTGCTTTAGAAACTAATCTTGAAAAGGAATAGAAGGGTACAGTTTTCGGAATTTGTAATTTTAACTCAAACAATTATTTCTTAAAAGTATCTTAAATATGTATCCGTTATGAGATTTATTATACATATTTTTATCTTGGTTTTTGGACAGTAGTTGAACTATTCAATCTTGATAAAAGATAAAGTAATTGGTTTGACTCTAGAAACACACGAGGGCATTGTCAATGCTTTTTTAGTTTCTTTACATACATGCCTGATGAAAATTACGTACTGAATTATGCCTAGTAATCCAAATTGTATTTCAGTGTTCAGTTATGCTTGACTTATTTAGTAAAGTTAATGAAATATGTTAATGAATGTCATCAGTTCATTTACTTGTATGAAATTCACAGTTGTGTGTTTACACTCATTTCTCTTTTTTCTCATAATAATAATGTTGCCATAATTACCCTGTTGTTGCTATAAGTTACCGTACAATATTTATGTTGTATGATGTTTAAAGCGATTGATGCATTTTTGTAGTGATTCTAAAATGATTTTAAAGAGTGTAATTTAGAATTTTATATTCTGTAGATTATCAGGCTTATTTGACTTTGAGTATTTGTGTAAATTTGTATAGCTTTGCTGATGTTGCAGCCAGTCAATGTAAATCATGTAAATTTAAGTTTTTCAGTGAGTACCTACTATTCTACGTTACACCATTTGAAAGCACAGCAGAGTACATGTATATATACACACACACATACACATATATATATATATCTATTTTTGATAATAATAATTATTGTTGTATGTATGGTTCACCTCCATGTAAATTTTCCGTTTTCTATGATGTTGCCATAGTTATCATAAACTGTATAGTTGTAAAAAAGGATCTGCCTTGCGTTATGTTATATACTTATATTATATATTACCAATAAATTGTAAGAAATTTGTATGCAATAACAGATATTATTTTTTGAGCGTTTTACTAAAATTCTGATGAATTTAATATCTGTTGCAACTGTAACTTGCAATCTTTTAGACACTATAAAATTGTAATACAAATATAGGTTGGGTTAAAATACTGGAAAGGACAAATCAAACAGCTTTGCTAAATTTGTTGTAGGCTGTAGGCATACAAGACAGCATATATAAGCAAACAAATTTAATTCAGCTCCGATTTAATGTCTTACCAACTCGATGTCAAATTACAGTTGTGCTGCTAGGTAATGAGAGCTATTTTGTATTTTTAGTGTGCCTCTGAGAAATAGCAAGCTTGGAATGTGTAAATATGCTCCTGCACAAATCTAAGAGATCGATTAGAATAACGTTATAAGCATGAAGTTCTACCATCAAAGATGGAATAACCAGGTGTGGTGACCATAAGGAATAAGGAATTTCAGTCTACACCTATACACAGCGCAAATTCAAATTAGCTATTTATAACCATTCACTTGCAGTTATTCTCAAACAGTCGTGAACAGTGGTCACTCAAATGTCGCTTAAATGCTTCTAAAAATTACTACATGCTACAAAAGATTAATCCTTTGTAGCATGTAATGTTAAACGCATTCTCTTCTATTTTTTGTCCATGGCTTAACAAATCAATTATAATAGTTCCTTGTGGCTTTAGGACACAGACTAATGATGTGTAGTCTCGTATTTTTCATTGCTACTAAAATAAAATTGATAGCTTTGGTTATACCTGTGGAAAATTGAAGCAGTGCAAGGATGATGTCAGATTATTTAAAGCCTGGCAGTGGGGCACCATGTTCCTTTCTCAAAAATTTAATCGTGAGAGGTGTCAAATCAAAATTAAAACGTAACAATATTACGGCATTTTCCTTCCGAATTCACGTTTCAGTATAGATAGTTCTACATGTACTTCTATCAATACGCTGACCAAACAATGCAACTCTGAACAACGAAGAATAGAGGTTAGTGTGATACTGGTCAAAAGAATTCAAACATATGCAATGGAAAATTTCTGAAAATAATGGATAATGTCGCTAAAGCAAAACGCAGAATATGTGAACAGATTCATTTACAGTCATTTGCAAAACACGTAAACAGATTCACTTATAGTCATTTGCAAAACATCAGGTTCTACCGAGATTTGAACTCGGATCGCTGGATTCAAAGTCCAGAGTGCTAACCATTACACCATAGAACCATTTCTTAGTTCTCAGCAAATTCCAGCGCTGTTGAGCAAGATTTGCTCACAAGGCGTAACGATTTTGTATGAATCTTTGTGATTGGTTAACAACAATCACGAATAACCAACTGCCTCTGTCGATAAATCAGAAATTACGATGTAAGTCGCCTCAGCTAAACATGAAAATGTTGGGGTTGTAAAATGGAAAATGGGAGTGCTAAGATTGTCATTATTAGATTGCATTACGGAAAAACATTAGCGAAACATGTTGGAATTTCGTTTACATTCTCACTAGGTTACCAGAAGCCATTCGGTAAGTGGCAGCATCAAAATTATTATTAAAATCGATAATTTTCTTTTTGTTTTGTTTGCGTTTGTTGATGAACAATACTTCGCTAGTTTTACTAATACTAATAGCAGTATACGTAATTGTGTTTTATAAAACAGCTTTCTTTTCTAAACTAATGTAAATTTGGCACTTTTTATATGCTGACAAACTCTACCTTAGAAATTAATTTGGAAAGACTAAAGAGAATATGCATTAAGTAGGTAAGATTTGTGGGTAATTCTAGATCCATGATTAATGAACATTTAATTCCTGACCGTAGGCCTACTGTATTGTGTGTAATGGTACCGAAGATGCTAAAGAATATTATGGAAGGCACCTATCATCCGCTACATGAACAATTCACTATTTTCCCTGCACAAAGTAAGATTAAATGTGAACTTTTCAAAAACAAACCGCTTTAAATTTTAATTTTTTTCCATTCCAATCAATTAAAGCATTAATTAAAGCACTTAATTGCAGTTCAGTAGTAGCTAAACACTTTTCAATAATTATTATTTTGTTCTATTTTTAAGCTTTATTTTAATTGTAACATTTAGATTTATTTACAGTTGAATTTAATTATAGGTGCATACTTGTTGCTTAATTGCTTGTTGCCTTATAGGTGCAATACTTAATCGCTTAATTAGCTAAGTCTGTGCAAAGCATAGACGACAAATTTTATGTATACTATGCATAGCATAATTATATGTCCAATAAAGATGCTATGTCTATATCTATGGCTGTGCTATGTTTAAGTCGCATTATTTATAGTAGGTCTAGTATAAAAAAATGTAGGTTCTAATTTGATGCATAGTTGTCATTGTGCCAATGCTGGTCAAACTAGAAGAACTCAAGAAGAATCTGTACCAAAAATGTAAATAGTAAACCTGGCTAAACCATCAAACTTTGAAAACTTCGATTTAGGATGGCTGCACCCTGTAAGATATAAAAGCTTTTTTCAGACACCAACTTCACCAAAATTATCACATGAACAATGGAAAAGCAAGTTTCCCCTATATAACAATGTAAACAAAGAAAATGGTTATGCAGTCTTTTAGTGTCTTACGGGGAAGTTTCCTACAAAGTGGACCTACAAAACATAAAAAGTTTGAATTTTGATTTTGAAAAATGTAGAAGTTAGTGCAAGAAGTTTAAGATTATAGTTATATGTACATTAATCAAATCAGTGTCTTTAACAGTTTTTATTTTGCTGTTGAGTTTCTTTAATTCTTGAATATAATTAAAGTACTAAAAGCTTATTAAATTTGTGTAAGACCGTTAGCAAAAATTTAACACTAACGGCAAGCAAAATTTGATTCTTATTATAAAACAATTATAGCACAATGTAGCATAGCCTTATGACAAAATTATGCTCATTAATCATTAAGCATTTAAACTACTGTAGTATAGGATATAAGCCGAACATGCAGTAAAATTTACACTTATAATTTCCGTACTTGTGCTTCATAGTAAGTTCCTGTTAAATGCAGCATTTTCAAAGTTGTAATCGAGTTATAAATAAGAATAAAATAAATACCATGTACAGTCTCTTATAGTTTTTTGTCGACATTTTCGTATTGTCCCTGTTATTCCCTAAAACAAAATAGAAGCTTCACTTTTCAGTTTCTTAAAGAGTTTAAATTCAGAATAGTTCAAGTATCTTGATTTATGCTTAGCCTTAGTGTATGTAGTGCCTGCCATTAACATTTGTGATGATCCCTTAAAATTCCCAAGTGCTTAGTTTCATGACTGATGATCAACGAAGAAAAGCTTATTCAGAGTTGGAATCTGGCGCTGGCAATACGAGTTTTAATTACCTACCTAGGCTAAACTAGCACTTCATTGTTCATTATTCAATATTATTTTTGTCTCTTCTGTGCTTGTAAGAGTTTCAAATGAAGGGGGAAGTAACTAGCTGCGAAATTGGTCTTTCCTGCGAAATATGTGACAGAAATATTGTTCATTATATAATTATATTACATGAGGAACAATTTAACTAAAAATACTTTTATATATATCCTAATTGAACATCTACAATCTAGCTGATTTTCATGCAAACAAATCCTGTTGCGAACAAAACCACAGAAGTTGCAAGTAAATAGAAAACTCTGAAATCGTATATCTATTGGATGATAATGCAGGTTACTGCAAGTTTAATTGAATGCCAGTTAATCATTTAAATATTTTTTGTGGCGCTTTTGTAGGCACTATGGATACTTGTAGATATTGAGAAGAGAAAATCCTCATAACGCTCAAAATAAAGCTTATCTCTCATGCTAGTCTTGCATTAACTACATGTACACTCATCTGTGTGACTCATTAGGCAACACTGGTTTATATGGCGTCCCAGTAGCAGTTGAGCAGATATTGCTGTATCAATGAATATTGAATTCAGTAAAGGTCCTCATTTGCCTTCTAAATCTCCTTCACTGAAGTTCGTAACTCCTTGACCTGTTTCAATGTTAATGACTTCATACGCGGATAACGTTCTGGTTTCAAATTATACCCACCTGCCATGTAATAAATACACAGTACTTAGCAATATGTGGCTTCATTATATTTAAACAATTCTCTATTTTTTAAGGTATTCTGAAAATAATTACTAATTTTTGCTGTAAGGTTTACCAATAGGGTTTTATACGCGATTCTAAAAATATCTATTTTATGATATTTGTCATTACCGTTTTGAATTCTAATTAGTGAGAAATCTTATATCTTTTCATCAGAATGAAAAGTTAGCATTTTTCTAAACTCAAGTAAGCCCTACAGCAAGAGTCACTGAAGACAGCATAGCGTAGGGTTACAATAATGGCAGTAAAATGCACGCATAAGTCTAAATTGTTTGCAGTGAAAATTGGTTCAAGAGGCTATCATAAATCAATAAAATGAACATTATTTCAAAACAGTTCTAAAATTGGCTAATCATCTTGTCAACGAAACAAAAAATCTTGAATGACATGTACATTGCTAACAGTTCATTCATCTCGTGTAATCTTTCTATCAAAAAACAAAAATGGGTTGAAGCACTCCCTCAAATCATCCTAGCCTGTCACGTAAACTGTGGTAATCTATTGAACTTCCCTCGCAATATGAAGCTCGTTTGTATCTTACCTCTCAATTTTTGCTTTGCTATTAATTTTATCACACTTCCTGGGCATACATGTATTTCGTTTTAACGTGTAATTAATGTACAGTTGTTTGTGATGTTGACAGTTGACAGTTTTACCTACTGCCTGTTGTTTGTAACCTTGCAGTGAGTTAAACGTTCACTGATCAGATTCAGTATCTTTACTGATTTTCAAAAGACTGGTTTTATTATCTAGACCAAATGCCTGTAAACTCTTGAGCCTGTATACAGAGCCATCTCACTTTATCATTTTTACGGTAGACTCTATGTCTAATACCATCTCAGTTTTATTCTGTGTTATCATATGAACGCGTTACTTGACTTATCTAACGAGTGGATTGCTCCGTTTTTCTAAGGACATGTTTACCAGCAAGGAGGAAGTTAATGACTTGCATATGTGAAAATCTATCGAATGCTGGAGTCTTTTCAACATTCCTAACGAAACCACTGCAATACAGAAGTTCTTGTCCCAAAGGGTTTTTACTTTCTGCTACTAAAATTCTTCGGGTGAAATAGAATTTTTGCGAGTACTAGCTCGGCTGGTATTTAAGCGAAATCTGAATTTTATGTAGTCATATATAAATTTATGATAATTTGAAACATTGCACAAACACATTTAGTTAAAACCGTGCGTATAGCTGGTTTAAGACAGCTACATGAATGCGATTTACAACACTGTCTTAGAAGTGTCGTAAGAAAATTCACTTAAGGGCATAAAGTTACTACTTACATGAATCTGGTACCAGGCTTTTGCAAAAGGAGTGTTTAATTTATATCTTGGTATTTTTTGCCTTAGTTTATTGATTACCTCCAACTGTAGATGAACCTAGACCGCTGCCTGCTGGCACATTCGAAATGTTCAACTCCCACATGACATTGAATGATAGTAAGTAAGCAACTAGTTGAGCTAAGAAGTATGTAGTTTCGGATAGAATGCCATAATAAATCAGTTCACCTAAAGGATTTTCAATGCTAGATTTACGCGTTCAATGTATCCGTTTCTATGACATCTCCTGTGTATCTGATTTATGTTTTTATGTTCATTAGGAATTTTACTGTACACAATTCTAGTCTTTCATTGATCAATTCGCATGCTCCAGTCAAGAGTGGTATGATGATTAATTTAGGTTTGAATGTTTTGGTTTTGGGTAGTCAAAAATAACTGTAAATCTGTAATATGCAAATTTCAAACTTGTTGGACTTTCATTTTATGAATTATCATAATGTTTATAATCATTTATGTTCCAAATTCTTTACGATGATCCACGCTGGCCAGTTACAGAGTTGCAGATATTCATAGCACAGGCCATTAGAACTCTTTCGTCCATTACCTCCAGCTTGCACGAATTTTATACGTTCTTTAAAACCAGCGCGTACGCTCTATTTTTGGAGGAGTTATGGATTTTGATACTGAGTTTGTGTGCATGCGGTTCCCATTCAGCTCATGATTGCTGAGACGCGCTGGCGTTTTTTGTGATTCTTAGAAAATAGTGCAAACATTTAGCTGCAGCTTGTATAACTAAGGATGTACCGTGTCTAAACTCTCAAGTGAAAACTTCTTGATGGAAATTTTTGGGGAAACACAAAAACAGCTTCAATACAAATCAACTTTCCAACAAATATGTGCTATCGCTAACTAGGTGTCTTCTTATTTGAATAAGCTGTCATTTAGTTACTGGAATAGGCCTAGTTTCGGTACCAGGCTTGCAACACTAGTTTGTTTGGCCTCTGCTTATCTTTTGAGTGGCTGTGTTTTGTATCATGTGGCTGGAGCCGTGCCGTGATGATTGCTTTAACAAGACGTTTAAGCTCACCGTTTTCCAACAACTGTTTTCATTTGCATACTGAGTTTATTTACAACTATACTGACGTTCAGTTTCATTACGGTGTGTGTTGATTATACGGTGCTAATTTTGACAGCTTTAAGCTGCTCCCTGTAATTAATGTGCTTGGGAAATTGCTATGTGGACCGTGGATGAATTATATAATTATTATGTATGATAGTGTCAAAATGTCTGATTGAGTTCTGTGGATGTTGCTAAACCAGCTAAACATGATGTTAGGATATATGAACGCGTTTACCCTAGTAGGATGGAAAAATATTTCTCCAACGTAGGGATATATGAACGCCATTGCCCAACTAGGATGGAAAATATTTCTCCAATTGCTTATTTTTACAAACGGTGCTGTTAAAACTTTGAATGAAAGACGAGTAAGAATGCTAATACGTGAGCTAAAACCTCGCTTTCACGAAGTCCCTACCAACATATAAAATTCGCTATGAAGTTTTAATTATCACTAAATAAGTACTGTGTGTGTGTGTTGTACTTTGTTATCAGCTCTTTGCCTTGTGTTTATGCAGAAGTATGCCAATCAGTACTCACGGAAAGCCTTTGGTGCCTCGAAAAATACAGTAACTTTTATATGGCAAAAGAATTCATGTGCCACACTTTTAAGTGCCGAGGTATACCCGAAGATGCACTTAATTTGAAAAGGAGCTGCGGCTAGGTAGAATGAAATACTGTATTATGTTTATAGTGCACTAACGCGTGCATTGATTTATTAGTAATATAAATGATTCGCTTCCGTTTCCTTGGTTTACACGTCAAACTGCCTCGGATGTTGAAGATGTTGATGATGCTGCGCAATCTTAATTTTGGATACATGATGGCAGTAGCTAATGATGTCTCTGATATGTTTGCTGTTGATGATGATAACTGGGAGAATTACCAAGGTATATACTAAGTAAATATTTGTACTGTCATACTTATTTGCTATCTACTGAGAAGATGGTAGTCTGAGAGTAAGTGTTAAACTTAGAGCAAAACATTTCAAGTATTAAAAATGCCGTTTATTAAGGATTTTATTAATTTAAATTCATCTTTAGTGCTATTTTTCCTTTTCATTTTGTTTAAATAAAAAGTTTCGTATAGCTATGTGTGTACTTAAAAGCTAAAACAGTAAATCCGATCCGGCGAAGTTGCGCTGCTTGAAGTATGAAGGCGCCACTTGTTAGTTGCTGCCACACAGGCCTGTTGCATTACTTCTGCTACATTCGCTGTTTTCTGACTGTGTAGATTGACTTGAAAGAATCTACAATACTGTCAATGTGGTGTTTATTTTGTCCGTAAATCATTGACTCTTTGCAATGAACACTATCAAACTTGCCCATTAAGCAGATTTTAATCTATCATCCGAGAATATGGATGTAGGACCAGAAAAATAAAATTGTGGAAAAGAGCCAAGGAAGCAACTTTTTCTGGTAAAGAACTGTGCACGCAAATTAGATGCCGCGGGAAAACCCACGTTCATAGACCTACAATGTCTATAACAAATACCCTGGGCAAAATCAAGAGAAACTACTGTAAAATGAGTTATCAATTGTCGTTACTCTGGAAGAGAAATCCCGAGAATACCTTTCATAAATTATACCACAAAATACAAATATATGTACTTTTTCCTGTATTATATTATAGGGTAAGCGATTGGGTTATGTGCGTTGACGCATTCAGTTTCGGTTGTACTTGTTCTAGAATCCAGATTACGTGCAAACAAACCGTACAAATATGAGTGTTCATAACCAGTTAAACGCCATCCGTTACATGGTAATATATTCTCTTATCACGTGTTAAAGGTAGCGAGTCATTTTTATCCTCTTGCAAAAGTTTTGTGAAACCGAAATATAGTTCTTGACCTTCGTAACACTTATGTTTGTCGTAAGTCGATAAAGAACATTTTCCCCCCGTTACGGTAGCTGTCGTGGTGCATCTTAGATTATAAATAAAACCATTATTAGCTTGCTGTAATTGACTTAGTTAATGTACATTACCTCCAAGTTACATTATGTAGGATTAAATTAAATTGAACGGTCTGTTTTGACCTTTTCCTGAACATACTGACCCTGACTAGATAGTGTGGCGTGGCGGAGTTTGTTTATGTTGCTTGCTGGCTTCTTGTACTGGCAAGCTATGGTTGGACACAGTTCAATGCTAATATCACGTATCCCAGTTTTTCAAAATACTTTGCCGCTGGTGAAACTTTGAAGTCATATCGTAGGTCTGACGCTATTTCTGAGGCTGGGGGATTACACATGAACCAACAAGAGCTTAAAGTTTTCTGCTTCGTATGAGAACTTCTGCTGTTTTTAGACCTTCAGTGTCACAAATTGCAGCCAGCAGTGCTTGTGTGAAGGTGCAGTTATAAAACGTGGTCTGATTTCTGATTTTTAAGTAAGAAAAAATGTCAAAGAAGTCAACCATTTGTGTCTGATGAAGAAGGAAATGCTAGATTTGCTTCCATACTTCGCAAATACAACGGAAGTGCTTTAGATTGCACAGAGACTGGCTTCTTAGCGAAGGATCGAGAGAGACTGGTTTCTATGCCAAAGACGACAAAACTTCGCGAAATATAATTTAAAATTTTGGTTTGAACCCTTCTAGTTTGGAGAACTGCACACTACGCATCTACGTAATGCTTGCCACTTCTTACCTTTTATATTTGGATTGCCCGTATTGTGCGGTTATTGAAGCTTTAGATATGATGAGTACTCGCTGTGGGCTTTGCATCAGAGGTAATTTAAGTCATTTTTAGTTTTAATGAGAAAACATTTTTTTAATGTCTTCCTGTAGAACAAACATCTTTCATGGATTTCGTGACATGGCATAAACTGCTTTGTAATCTATGACGTTATGGACAATTTTGCATACACATTTGTTTTTGTAGCAGCTTCCGTGGACTATTACTTGTTGAAGTTTAATTCACCGTAAGTTAGAAGCGGCTTGTCGAGTTTTGCTTTTTATTCACTCAATTTGATTTCAAGCCACGTTTTGAAGTGCAGTTCATTGGAGACATGACGGGTGTCATTTATTATTGTTGGGAATTGTTGGCATGTGTTTTTATATCTGAACTTTTTTAAGCTTAATTAGTACTTAACTATTTGTAAGGTACTATAATTGCCACTTGTTGTGTATACACAAACTATCACCCTCCTCTATACACGTACGTCCTTTTACAAGGCTACAAGAAATTGGTATGATGTTGAGCTGTCTGTGGATGTAGATTATACCAGTTGTTAACTGCGATTGTGAGTTAATGTGAACTTTAACAAAATGCAGTAAAATTGAATTGCAACGAGTCAATTAAACGACCTGTGCTAATATAATGATTGTATCAAAAACCGTTATGAAATCCAATAGAAAATTTGTGAATGTATCGACATCTTTTATCATGCAAGGCCAAAATACTAGTATTTAGTGCTAGCCTGGAGAATGCGTGTTCACAAAATAAATTCAGCTGTTACTGTTAGTTCAGATGTTCAGATTTGAATCTACAGATAAAATGTTGGCCAAGTCATAAAGTTCAAAGGCTGGTTTCTTTACCTGCGTTGCTGTTTTTTAAATAGGACTGAGTACTGTCACTATGTATTTGCTCTGTCTCACTCTAAGTTTGTTTTCACCTTTTAGTGCTAAGCATATGGAGAAAATCAAATTTAACAGCAACTATGTAATGAATCTCTATACAAGTTTTGTAATGAATCAGTAAATTAAATCAGCTCCGGGAGTGAAATTAAATTGATTTATTTTTTCCGTAAATTTATGTGTTATATAAGCCTACGTCGTACAGCGTCAGCTATGTTTAGTCAAAGATCGTTGTTATACTGGCCTGCTGCAAAAAGTTTTGTGCGTTTTGCTTGGAATAAGACGTCATTTCTATCAAAAACGTGGATGACTTGGAAGAAACGAAGGCATGAATTGATGCTGTTGCTTGTCATAACAGCCACCATTAAAAGAGGTGAAGTTAAACATAATATTTATCTTTTACGAAGGCACCTATTGTTTCCTAACTTTAGTATATTATGTGGTCAGTTTAGTTCTATTGGAAACATGCAAACAAATTCAACGACTAAAAGAGGCACCGTAAAATACAATTGTTATAAAGTAAAAAGACACAATGGCAAAGAAGACAAAGGTCAAATTAAAATAAGGTAATGGTAAAGAAGATGAAAAAAGATAATCGTAAAACAGTCACTGGGTAAAAACACTGAAGAAAACGGTGATGCAAAAAAAGAAAAAGGTAAAAAAAGGCAAACGGTAAATAAGTAGTCAAAGGTAACTAAGATAGCAGATAAGAAATAAGCATAAATTAGCCAAAAATAAAAGTACAAGGATGAGCGGTCAAAAGGTAAAGTCGATAGGTAAAACGGGGCAAAGTAGTGTGTTGTAATCATTATCTCACCCGTGGGCAGAGCCGGATTTCGATATCCTCTGGGAGGGTAGCCAAAATTCGATATGGAGTGTTTTCATGCGAACGTTTATGAATCTAAATTGTGCGCAATCATCAAAGAAAATGCCAAACCTGGAAAGTTCGATTTATTTCAATGTTCGCGAAGGATGTAGAAGGATTTAATAATAAAATTGTGATAGCACCTGGTGAGTTAGTATAATCACTTTAAAGTCGCGATCATTTCACGCGTACGCGCTCTCATTTTGAACGCTTTCCTCCACTAATGACGTCGTTCATCGACTGAAGAAAGGCAGCGCACTGTCAATTTCCGTCAAAAGTATAATAAATTTTTACAAAAAATTAGATAGCCAATTCTGTGATTTTTTGCAGGAATATTAGCTAAATTGCAAAAGTCTGATTTAGTTTAAACAGCGCGCTTACGGAAAGCCACGTACGAACAATGTCCACTAGGCACGTCATAATTTACAAGTGAATGGTTGCTACCACCTACACCTGAAAATTTCTGGTAGTAGTGCAACGATAGTATGTTAACTTTATGCTTCATAGACAGTTTCTTGCAAATTTCTTTTCTAAGTTGTTATATATATTTTTCTAAGTTTAAGTGATAACAGTAAAATGAGCCCAACATGCCGAGCGGCTTGTCCTTTTTCTTTAAAACGTAAGCTCAGCACTCGACACCGGTCTTGCGAACTTTGGGAAGCTGCTCCAAACTTTATGGTTGTTGTTTCTTTTGCATATTTTATGTGAGTTGACTCTGCACAGTTGAGAATTTGTTTGATTTCATGGTTTTCGTAGACGAGGAAGCCTAAATAAAGCTGAAGTCGTAACTTAGAAAAACTTAAGTTTTCGTCCTAAAATTGAAGGCGTGTTGACTCTCAAGGCGACAAGTAATCCTCTAATTATTTGTATTTAAACAATCCATGCGTGTCATGACCGACCCTATGCCTGCATGGCTGATTTTCGGATTTTAGATTAACAATCATCAAATATTTATACAAGTTTGCTCATTTGTCATGGTGTATGTATTTTGTATGTAGGATCAAGGTTTATCTTCTGTTTTTTATTGCAAAAAGGTTCGTATGCTTATGAGTTATGCCCTTGGTACACCTTTCCTAATTTCCTAACGACGTGATGATTAATCGTGAAACTAATGTACATGTAATCCACTTAACATTCATTGCTATTTTTGCTTTAACGTAAAAAATAATTGGCGTTTGTTTATATCATGTAGCGCAGAAAAAAATGTGCCGAAAGTTAGACCTTAATACTATTAGAAACAAGTGCCCTACAAGTTGAAATTTTACAACATCATATTACAATACATTAACTTTTGCCTGTGAAAGTAAAAAGTTTATAGTTTTAGTAGTATTAGTGCCGGAACAATATCGGCTAATCACCAATTGAAAAACGGCCACGTTGAGGTATAAAGCACTATACCATGCCAGCAAGACAATAAGGAAATTCAGTCAACCACGTTACATCATGGACTTCAACCTAAAAGGCAGCACAGATAAAAATTTGTTGTTAATAAAAGAGGGACTTAATAGTCTGGACTACAGTAACGGGAATTCCCTTGAAGAGAAAGTGCCAGGACGTCCGCACAAAGCTGTTTTATGCAAACAAACTAGACGCAAAAATTGTTGAGTGTTGAGACCAAATGCCATAACAGAGGTGAGAAACAATAGCAGCTGTTGTGTGTACACACATTTTTTGCGTTATATATATATATATATATATATATCGTTAACGGCACATATATCGTTAACCATTTATTTTTGTTTCGTGCCTGTAATGATAAGTTTTCTGTGGAAAAGGTATAGAAGGCACGAAAGATGTTAATAATATGCGTTAAAGTAGTAAGAATCTGATAATTCTACTATTGATATTGTTAACAAATAGAGCGAAACAAGTGAAATGGTCTACCATTACTATGAATATACATAAACTAAATTTGATTTATATCAAAGCTCTGTTAAATTCTGGTGAAAATGATAACATTGGTATTAGTGCATACAGCCGCTTCGTAATTCCTCGATAATTAGCATTTTTTCAAACCTTGAAAGTATCACATTATGCAAGGTTTTGTGAGATATACGCCCGCCTTTCTCCTTTGTTGAATTCAGCGGGTGTGCGTGTAAACCTGCACGTATGAGGAGTTTTGTTTGATCAATGACACGGTCGAATTTAATATGGTGGACGCAAAGAGTTGAAGGAGCAAGATTTCCCGTGGATTTCAAACCAATGCCTTCAAACTGGTTTTGTAGACACTGGCTAGACAAGTGTCGTGAGTTGCAGTTACGCAATCGTATATCTACGTCAGAGTTAAATTTGAGTTTGTTTTCTTTTATGTGTATTCTGTGAGGTATATATTTCGTAAAATTGGTTATTGTTCGATGAGAAAAACCTCCACTTTAGTTTACGTAACTGATTCGTTTGGAATTTTTGCGAAGAATCTAATTTTTGCCAGAATTTGAGCACGTGGCATAATAAACGTGTGTTTTTCTTAAATTCACGGGTTTACAGAAATTGTATTTTATCTCCAAAAATGTGTAAATTTTCTGGCGGTATTACGAACATGCACATAGTGGGTGAGTGTTATTAAAAATAAGCTTCTAAAATTAATTTACATTTATTCAATAAAAAAATAGTTGTGTTGAAGTTCTTTCTCTAACATTGAAATAACTGAAAAATTACACTGGTATTTCATGAATTGTTTTGATATCTTTTCCTAGTTGCCTGTTAATAAAACTTTCATATTTGCTAATTTAAAGTCTATAAAGCTTGTTAGATAAAAAATTAAGCTCATCTGATATTCTTCTTTGTACTACATGTATTTGCACTTCGTTGGATTTTGTCCGTTTGGATGCATCACAGCAATTTTATCCTTAACTTAAAAACGTAAATATTGGAATTAAAATAAATTTAAAATTTTGTAATGTGCATTTAAAACAAGTCTTAGTTAAACTTAAACACATTTGACTGGTACAGGTCAGACTCTGCATCCGCTATGTTGTCTAGCTTGTGTCTCCATAATAATGGCTCATCGGCAGCAGTTTCCTCCTCCTGTGAAAGGTAAACGAAAGTTTAATTTATATAAATAACGGGTCACTGCTATTCCAGTAGCAACATCCTAACTATACCACCAACGATGATTAAACGCCCATGATTAAATGATGAGTGCCTTAACTCTTCAATCGCCGTTTTTTCAAACTGTTTTACATGTACCCACAATACTACCACTGACAGAAGCTGTTTACACCAGTACTAAACTTTAAGCTCCTAACAGTAACACCTCCGAACTTGAATACCATTACTACCACCAGGCACCCAACAGTAGCCAAGATTAACTACCACTTTTTAAATGCTGCTCAAAAACTATTATTTACGGTAATTTTCGCAGTTTTCAAGTATAAATTCTCTGACGCTCACCAATTTATGAGAAGATCGCAGTCAGTTATGAGTGGTCTTGTGAGAGCTAATGCGGCCTTTTTAGCAAAAGTACATGTTCATGTTTATTGATTTTCATTTCTATTATAGTGGTTTTAATTTGAATGTCCAGCACCGGTCTATGAATGTCCAGAGTCCGTAGACATTTGTTGAATGTCTTTGAGTCATTCCTTTTACTGTAGTACTGTTTGAATTTGGCATAAAATAAATAGTTTCACTTTTCTTGGATGAACTTTTGATTAATTTTTCACTTGCAGGTTATTGTTAATTTCTACATTCATTAGATCGATATAAGTCGTTAGTTCACTGTTTTCCAGCTGATTACAATCTGCTGATGTTTAATATGGAAAAATGATGTGGTCGATCTCATTTTTTTACGTAGAGACAGTTGAAAGTCATCTTAAAAAAACTCATGTTGTTATTCTTTCATCTACTTTCTTCTTATTAGTCTTTAATTGCTACTAAGCAAAGTCTCAGTAGCCAATCATCTTCTTTACCACAGCAATGAATCGGAAATGATTGTTCATGGCAATTCAGGCATCAATTTCTGGACATGGTTCATTGAGTTATAATTGACCTTAATCTTCGCATTTCAGCTTTTGAATTCGGCGTTTTGTTACAGTAACATTTGGATGTTGATGTAAAACAAGATTTGTTTTACATCAAGAGACCAACATTACTGTGAGTTCTTGTTTTGAAATGAAAACTAAACACATCGCTCAGATTATATAACTCGATGTTTTTTTAATCGACAATGTTTTATCGTCGTGTACCATCCTGCCAAAAATGTTGAACAAGGTCTTTGGTTATATCTCTGTCTGGGACCTAATTATCCAATGTAGTTGCGTCATTATGACGTCACGCGCTTAATTGCCCCATATTCGCGCAGGTTGTCTGCTTGTCTAATTACTTATTTATCGGAGGCAGTGTACGGATGTTGTACATAGGATGAGAAGTTTCTTGGATTGAAAACGTTTCTATCGTGATGACATTAAATTCAATAAGTTGTGCAGTAAAAAGAACTTCAACTCGATGTGCTGTAAATTTCTTGATTCATGCGTGGTGTTGTTACGTGGGATAGTATGCGCAGTTAAAGAAAGTAAGGCTTTGACAAATGTGGAACCGGGTCAATTTCTTGTCACCCGGGACACGATGACCCGTCGACGTAGTGACCCGCTTCCAATTTGGAATATATGTATATTTTTACGTTTTATCCTATAATACAATTATTATTAATGTGTACTACCAACTCAGAATGCCCGTTCTCATTTTTTTATTATTTGCCTGTAAAACTGACGGATTTTTATTCCTATAGTATTGTTATTCCGTCCATGAAAAATGCTGATGTCAGGCGATTATGAGAAACAAACACACTGGTCTAATGTAAAGTTGTAATGGTGCCGTAACGTAACTCGGGTCAAGATATGCTCAAAAATTTCCCTATTGAAAAAGTTCCTCTCTGATATACGAGACCTACGCAGATTCGGGCATTGGTCACATGTAACCATATACGTACTTGTTAGTGTTGTTTCGTTCGTGGATTTTCGATTATATAACTTGTTTGACTCTGATACTGGATTGCGTGATAACTCTATGTTCAACGTGAAAAAGGCAAAAAGCTCCCCACTGCCTAAATGTTCAATTGCCCAAGTGACCTATAACCCATACTCGGTCTTGTTTAGCCTGGGTAATGTGTCTGAACGGATCAGACGCGCAACTTTTGGGTTGGGTTCTAAAGGAACGTTGGTTAGGCGAACTCTATGGGCCTTAAAAAACAAAAAAAGACATCTATTTCCTGTCTCTCGTTTAACAGATAACATTAGCAGTAACGGCTATTTAGCGACTTACGTTTACTGGTCCAAACGGAACAAACAGCGAATAATATGTCCTTGTGTTTCAGCCGCTAGACTCGAACTCAAGACTGCGTAGTTGCAGTCCGAAATCTACCCAATCCTTCACTGTGTGTCAGATTATTTGAAATTACTCTCATGCACAGATAATGTTTAGTGGGTGGTGGTTTGACTGATGTCTGTTGTGGATATAAAGTGTATGTGTAATTTCGCTGCATTATTGTGTGTGATTCAATTATATTTAACAGTAAAAGGCAGAAATTTTAACTGTAGCAATTGTTTACATTTCGCCATTGGTGAAGTTCTAGATATTATATTTTTGGCAGTTTAGCTAAACTATATTTCAAAATAAATTACATTGCTTTGTACTATAAATTACATTGCTTTCTACTTTATCAGGTTATGCTTTTAATAGTGTAGTTACTTACTAATCTAAATTTTTGCATATTTTTCTAGTTCGTGCCACAGGAGTGTTGTTTCTCTTGGGCGTCGGATCTGTGATATGTTATAAACTTTACCGTCAGTACAAAAGAAAACTACGGGATGCTGATTCGAAATCTAATAAGCGACGACGTCACTTGTACCACAATAGTGAAGACTGGCCATGGGAAGAGGAGTTCCATAACATTTACGGAAAAAAGCATGCAAAACGTGAAAACAAGGTAATTGTTTGGCGTTTGCTTTTAAAATAAAATTATTCCTATAATACCAAAATATTCATTACTACTAGCCTTAAATTATTTAAGTTCACATTTACAAAATTCTGCTATATTTTGTCAATATACCTGACGTGAGTTATTGCTGCATTAATTATGCTTTCTAACCTAATTGAAGTCAAAAGCACAGTAACGTGTAATTCAGGTATTAACATCAACGTAGTAAAGTGGATTTCGAGCTGGCCATTATGCAGTATTATTTTCAAAATGTGTAGCAGTAGTGAATTAAATTTGTCATTTAAATGATTCACCATTTCCTTTTGCTCTCTGCTTTTTCGTCTTGTATTTCCCTGTCTTTTTCTTTTAAAGTAATATTTACATTACAAATGTTACATGAAACTTTTTTTGCTAATGTTATATTTTTTGTTCTTTATAGGCAAAGGGCAAATATAGTTACTATGCTGATTCATTAAAGCCATGTAGCGATGATGTAAGTACCATATCTCATGCCTTTTGGACATTGTCTTTCTGAAGAAAATTCTGAAAAAGTGCTTCTATAAAAAGTTCTGAGGGCATTTTTTCTAAAAGTGGGCAACGTAACCATTCTTATTAACTTGACTATGCTGAATCAAAAAAAGCGGTTTCCATCTAAAAATGTAGTGGAAAAGTTGGTGCCATGTTGCACAAACGAAAAACTGCACTCGATTGTATGGCAGAAACAGCCCTTGAATGTCACACTTTTGAAGAATTGTTCATTATGCAGGCTGGTAATCTGGCATGACATTTAAATATGTAACTCACTCTCATCCAGTATGGAGCAATGTGTAGGCTTAGCAATCTCTGTGCATGCACACTTTTTGGGGCAGCATTTCAATTTACATTTAATATCGAATTTTATGTCAGAATGTTTAGATAATTAAAACAATCGTTTGCATTATTTAGTTAATTTTAAGGAGTTTTTACCAATGCAACTATTTGTTGTTTCAGGACGTGTGTGTATATAGCAGCTCTTCATCATGTGACTCTGAGTTTGATTATTGGTATACAAAATCAAGTGATAATGACGAGTCATGTAATCATTTGCATAAAACTACCCTTTCGTCTCAAGACGAATGCTCCCAGGATTCCACCTTGCTTAGTTCTGATACTGAAGGATTTAACATTATTCCAGATCTACGCAACCGTAAATTGGAGGACAGGTGCCTGCAAAAACTGAGAGACGACACTTCTCCACTAACAGACCGTCACTCGCTGGCGAGTACAGATGTTGATATATCTTCAGAGTCTTCAGTGGTGCCAACCCCTTTTATCATACCCTGTTCTCCAGAGTTTTTAGAAGACAATTTGTTAATTAGTTCACGAGAGGAGAGTTCTATAAGAGAGTTGACTCCAGACCATATTCAGGCATTGTTGGACCTTGGTATACATCCCGATTTTATTCGTAGTTTGTCTAATGTACCAGGTTCATTACAAAGAATTGATTCAGTAGCAAGCATCACATCACAGTTTATTGATAGTCTTATAGCTGAAGGAGAAATTTTATGTGATTGTATTGAAGACACGTCAGCTAGTCAGTATGATCAGTTAAACAGTGAAGTTAAACAACTGAAACAAGAAGTGTTAGACCTGGATGTGGGGTTGGTTGAATACAAACTGAAACGCTATCTCCGTGATCAAGAATTGTTAGAATTGACACCTCGGCGAAGTCCCTCCCCTCGTAAGAAGCCTGCAAAGAACTGTAATTCATTGGAACGATATTTACGAAGTGCATTGTTGATTGCTGAAAAGTATAAAAATCAAACACCAAGTAAACCTTCCAGACCAAATTCACTACATACCCAACCTGTTTGGGAATCTTCCACTTGCTTGCCATCACGTGGCAGCTTTGAATATCGTAGGTCACCAAGCATTCCTAGGGATGATTTGATAGGATACCGGCGTGCTTCAAGTTTAGCTCGTGATGATTACTTAGCTCGCAGGAGATCTCCCAGCCTATCAAAAGATGATGCTAATCGTCGACATAGGTCTCCCAGTTTTAACCCTGATGAACCTTTTCATCGCCCGCGATCAGCTAGTTTACGACTAAACCTAAACGAAACCCACCAGAGTCCAGTTCGTTTAAGATCTGGTAGCATTGGTCGGAAACGTCATATATCGGGAGGATATGTAGTAAATTTTAAACGTGGTGAAAGTCCTATAGGTACTGCTTCAAAATTAACAGACTCAGACTCTGAAAGTGCTGTGTGCAGTTCTCCTAACAACTCACCTTCAAAAATATCCTCAATACTTTCTCCACTGCTAGCAAAAAGGGCTGCAATGAAATGGAAAGGAAAGATGAGGAAAAGATACAATAGTACTTCTAGTGATACAGGTAGTTGTGCATTTAAGGTTTCATTATTTTGGTCTTGTATGTCTTTTCCAGCGGCAAAATTGATAAAACTAGAGCTGTCGCAGTTGCATGCAAACTACAGAAGTACTGTTAGAATAATGACACTAATTAAAATATGTATAATAGTACGTGACCGTTAATTTTTGTTTTTGCACCATTTTTTTAATTTTTCAAAATCACTGGTTTTTATGGAAATTTGCTTCTGTTAAGTGTGACTGACCGAGTCATTTGTTCCAATTATGAAAGAAAGATCTGTCATTCGATATGTGCATTGCAGTAGATCAAATTTGTAATTCATATTTATAACAGAAATTGTGGCTTGAAAAATATTGCTGGAACGCAAGTACAAACATTGCTCCATTTGATAAAAAAGGTAAAATCTCTTAGTTAAATGCTATAAGTGTACCAGAAGCTATGACTAATCTAGCTACACTATCTTAAATATTAACATAGTTTTTGTTTTATTTTTTATTCACAGGAAGTGTAACATTCTTCCTAGATGATGATACAGGAAGTGTGCAGCTAGAATGGGATGAAGAATATGACGGTTTAATTGATATGGATGGTGAAGAATTTAACGAAATGTTACAAAGGTTTGTATAGTTTTTACACAAAGGAATAGAAGTTGCCTTAAAAATTACCTCGTGAACAGCTATCCGCAAGAGCATGGACTGATGTTATTATTTTCCAATATTTCTGTGCATTCATTTATGATTAAGTTTAAAACAAATTGTGATGATTATAACTAACACGAGAAATGTCAGTTTGTCAACTAGTAATGCATAAATAGTCAAGAATGCTGCTTATCTTTAAAGTTAAACTACTAGTAAAAGTTATTTGGCAGTTTCTAAAAAGTGCTCTTCAGCAAGACTGTATGCAAATGTAATATATAAGTAAATAAAAAAAGAGCTAATTAGCATTGCAAATGGAAATTTTGGCTGAACTGAAATTGTTGGTCATACATTGTAGTGACATTAGATGTGATGACAATTATTGTAACAATCAGCGATCACATTAAAAATTGGTTGAACTTTTTAGCATTCATACCAGTAAAAAATGACTTGAATACAACAACAATTGGTTTCACACTGACTAAATTAAACAAACTAGTTTAGAAGAAATTTTGTTGCATTATATTATTATATTAAATTGGTAATGAATTTGGTGTCAAAGTTAGTTGTGGTACAGTCCCCTATCTTCTGCACTTGCTAAATGAGATTTGTTATTTTTTATTCATACTGCTTCAACCAAAGAATATTACCAGTTTTCATTCATTTCAGATTTTTGGCTGAAGGAGAACCACTTGAATCAGATAGTTTTGAAGATTATTATGAACAAGTTTCGTTGGTGAACAGTATGTTAACATCTGATTCTCAAAATGTCTATTATCCTGCTTCGATGGTAAAAGTTGACAGCTTTTCTGATGTGGAAGTCAACTACAACTCATTGGGTTTAAATGCTGCTTTGGACACATCTCCTGTTACTGATGAGCCTCGTAGTTTTATGGAAGATGACCGTACTCATTATCCAACTGTGTTGCACCTCAGTGATATAGAAAGTGATGGTGAAAGCGACAAACTTAGTAAAATGTCAGTATCCCAGGTCCAATCTTCAACGTCGGAGATTTCTCCACTCGATAGCGACCAATTCGCCAGACCTATTTTTTCAGCAGGCAGTGATGATGAGAGTAATGTTAGTGAAGGTGTATCTGGAAAATCTACATGCTGTACAGCAAAAAGCACGGCAAAATCTGATAGTTCAATGACAGTTGAGCACTTGAAAGACTTTGATGTTAGCACTATCCTAAATAGTAAAGCGACCTCATGTTATTCTGCACCTGTGAGAGCTTCTATTGTAAATAGTTGTTTAATTGAAAATGCACATGTGAACAGTTGGTGTGATTCGCAAACATCGGCCTTCATTGATTTGACTGCAAGCCTTGATACACAAACTAGTTTGGATGCAATTGAAAAACGTCGGTCAACCGGAAGCACATTTGCCGATTCTGGCATTGACTTCAGTAGTCAAAGTTCAAGACGAACTTCACATGGTGAAGCAGACATGAATGACAATGGAATCATTTTAAGTAATTCCCAGCCAAACATAGAGCAACATAACCTGTATGATTCTAACTACAATGTTTCAGGTAGGCTTCATATGTGATACGTAATGAACATAGTGAACATTAAGAGTGAAAATAGTGAAAAAATATACCTCAGTAGATTACAGCAGTACTGCAAATTTACATCAATACATTAACAGGGTTTTCCTCAGATGCTAAACGGTTAATCTTCTGAGTTTTTCCTTTCGCAGAAACTAGGCAACCGAACAAGCGGTCAAGTCGTTATGCTGGTTTATATGAAATATTTTACAATGTTATGCTGCTTTGGTTTTCAGTTGTTTTTGCAGCTAAACCTAGAAATACTAATCAGCTATGTCAATTTTTGCTAATACCGGTACTTGCATTCGTTCAGAGTTACTTAGCTGTTACAAATTATTCTTAGATTTCAATTAAGACAATCATGCCACTTTGATTGCAGTATACAGTGAAACATCATTGTTAACATAGTAAAAATTTGCACTGGCAACTGCTGTAGAGACTACAAACAGTATATTATCCTATGTTTCAAATTATATTTCTTCCTCTATCAGGGAAAAATTGTAATGACAATATCAACTGTCGCTACTCTGAAACATTGAGTAATACATTGTTTATTGTCTCTACAACAGCATGTCAATATTTACTTGTGCCATTACACAGCTGGTACTTATGAAGTTTTGCTTTCCACCTGCTGAATATATTGCTGTAATGAAAACTTGTCTTGATTTTTCTATGATGCCCATAAAATATTCTTAATTATATTATCTATTCGAAGAAATGCTTATGTCAAGTGGGGGTATTTTTTGACAAAGTTGAATTTCACTGTGCCAGTAGTTTGTACTGTATACAAATTTGTTGCAGTGTTGTGCTTGTGTATTAATTATGTTTCAATCCTTTACAGATGTGACACATAATGTAGGACAGAAGTTAACCTTGTTGCAATTTTCACATGCTTTAAGTGAAGAATTGGAAGTAAATAATCAAATTAATGTTATAGAAGAGGTAACTATTGTTTTGTAATTTTTAAAATTCAAATGTCGAATATTATTTTAGTGCAAAAAAGTACATCTAAGTTAAGCCGCTTTTGCTCTTATTTTGTTATTCTTGAGAACCAATTATTTACCAATACCTCGTTAGTTGAGTATTTGAAATGTTAAATTTAGATCATGCCTACAAGAAATGTGTAAGGTGGTAAATATTGCTATTTTAACATTAAAAACCTATTTGACAAGGTTGCATGCTTATATAGGCCTGGCTTGCTTTAGTTTCTCTTGTTCTCTTGTTTGTACATCTTGTGAATGTGAAGTTCATCTTTTCTAGGGATTGTTGCTTATTCCAAAACTACTGGGCTATACAACTGTGAGAGCTGTGCGTAGAGATGGATATTCTGCTATTTGTGCTACTTTATTCAAAATGTTGATTATGAATCTTCCTGGTCTAAAAAACGTGGTGCTCGTGAATAATTTTGAACAGGTTAGTTTTTACTTTGTTTGTTTGTTTGTTGTAGGTATCAGTTGCATTGTCGGAACCATTTTCGTTGTGACTAAACTTCTTTCGGTAGCAGTGACCTTCTGAAGTTGCCTATTTAAAATTGATTAAAAACATTTTGTGAGCTCTTTTGCAATTTATTTACTTTAAATGGCAACAGAAGTTTTTATTGGAAAGCCTTATCATGATGGTATTGAAATCTGAATTAGCTGAAATAATTAAGTCCACATCTTGCACAAGTCATGTTGAATCAGATTCGGAAGTGCAGAAATATTGCAGTGTGCTCTATAGTGACTAGGTAGTGGGACGTAATTCCGTAAGATATATATGGTTGGAGGTGTATATAGCTGAATAGGCAGGTGTGTGCTTGTCTGCAAAAGTTTGGCCATTTTGATCTCATTTATAAATAGGTGGGTGGCTGCCACAGAAATCGTTTCACCTGCCGTACTGTCTCTGGCTTTTTCTCTCATGGGGGTATGTCACCCCAGTATGGCTGAAGGCACTTCTGCCAGTTTGATCAAATTGTATGGAAAACACATTACATGGAAGGATTTGTTAAACATATCTAGGGAGCAATTTATAAGGAGAGCTGAAAACTGAGTGACATCTTACTCGAATGATGAACTTGTATGCCGACAAAAAATTCGTTAATTATCTGTTTCTTGCAGATTGAAATGAAACATATTTATTTTATTTCTAGAGCAGCAAAAATCTGTGGCTACAGAAGTGGATCTTTGCAGATGAGATTAGTCTTAGTGATGACCGTGCAGATTTGGCAGCCTCGCATTGCTTAAAAACGTTAGAGCACCTGGTATGCTTTTATATCTATATATATATATATATATATATATATATATATATATTATATATATAGTGTCACAGCTAAATGGGTATGAAAGTAGAATGTGTATTAGTTTTGGGATTTTTGGCGTTACTCCTACTCGTGGTTTTAACTGGGATAAAGTTCTTTTCATAATATGTAGCAACAGTTGTTGATTATTTAAACACATCTTCAAAGTCTCGGCAAGTTGTGCATTTTTCAGCAAATGATTTGACGCACATTACACATAAAATATAATTGAAACTAAATGAATCAATATGATAAGATACAGTGGTAGCATAATTTATACAACATGTACCTGGCAGACCTTGAATTTTTTATCATTTTATTTTTAAAGTTGTGCACTTCAGATATTTAAAAGGGGAAGAAAACAAATTCTAGAGCACGTCGCAAAGAATATTCCGTATTATTATGCCTACCTGTTTGCTTACCTGTTTGAAAGATTGTTGTAACTAAAAAAGAAAATTCTTAATAATTTAAAATCTTCATGTCAGCTCTTAAAACGGCACTAGATTGCCATCCCAGCATCACCACTGATTCAGCAAAAAACACATTATAGATCTTATTGACAATTGTAATAATTTAAACTTTTGTTTAGTTTGCACAGTATGTACTACGAATGCTCTGATTATTTTAATTTTATACAGTGTTATCTAAACTTGTTTCAACTGACTTACCGTTAAAATGGCTGTTCCCAACAAGTTTAAATTTTCTAGTTTTGTACAGAGTTCCTGCTACAGTGAGTCCTGTATCCAATAAAATAGCATAAAAATTATGTAACATTTCAAAACAAATTTTTAAGCTTCATTTATGAAGATGTTTTCTTGTATTTTAAACATACTGTTTTTATAGAAACTTTGCCAGCCACCTGTAGAACTACACAATTGTCAAATTTACAAAAAATGCATCTAATGCTTACTAATAAATATAGAGATGGATAATGAAGAATCAAGTTTTTAATTATTAGCTGTCATATCCTAATAATGTGTCTGTCTATTAATCTGCAATTTCTGACTCTGTTTTAGTGAGAGGAAATTCAGACTTTAGCAAATTATATTTTACTTCTTTGAGAAATTTTTACTTTTTAGGTCTCATATATAGACTGTCTTCCTGATGCTGACTCAGAGAAAGAAAACAGCTTAATTCGAATTTTCAACACTCGGCCTCAAATCGTATTTGAGTGTATGGAGGCAGTAAAACTAGCAATGGCTGCTTCTGCCACAAGACTACTAGATTCATATCAAGATGGCCAGATTGTTCCAATCTTTGCACATTGTCTTTTTTCATCGAATGTATTTGAGGATATAGATGACTGTGTGGTAAACAGTTTGAACCAGATTAACAAAACCCAAAGTTTCGATAAGGTATATATATATTCAGATTTCTTGCTTATTATTAAAAGTGGTTTACAGTTCAAATTTGTTAAATTCAAAGCTTACATGAAATTATTTCATTTAGCATATTATTTATGCATGATTAATAATGCTCAAAATGATAAAGTTTAAATATTTTCACACTGTGCTTCCCACTAAAGGTGAGCGGAGGTTTTTTTATTCCATGGACGTCAGCATCTATATAATTTAACCTCCGCACCAGATCCACACTGTGCCACATTAACCTATGTCAGCACAATATCTGCGACTGAAATTTTAAGATGCGTATAAGTAGGAAGGCATTTAATAATGTATGTGTCATGATTACTAATTACTTCAGAAAACTGTAACCAAGTTATTCATTACTGATTACTCATTACTTTTGGTTGCTAGTTTGAGTGATACTTTGGCGAAAGGTATAGATTTGTTTGGCTTTAGTAAATTCAGAGCATTGTT
The DNA here is from genome assembly GCA_030141605.1 of Tubiluchus corallicola. Taxonomy (NCBI): domain Eukaryota; kingdom Metazoa; phylum Priapulida; class Priapulimorpha; order Priapulimorphida; family Tubiluchidae; genus Tubiluchus; species Tubiluchus corallicola. The sequence continues at coordinate 728,731 of JAQGDQ010000045.1, read as the reverse complement.
TCTGCAAAAGACGTATACTTAGGACTTATGTTAACTCCGTTGGTGCCATCTATACTTGCAGAAGGAAACATTACAGTCTGATTAGCAAAAAAAATTTCCCGTTATTTCAAATAACACTTTAGATCATAAGTATATCATTAGATCCTGTAAAGTAACAAGTATTAAATTATCTTAAGCTACTTAATTATCTTTAATCGACTTAACTGTTTATAGTTACTTTAATGAATCCTATGTCTCTATGTTACCCAAAATTAGGTAACACTAGGTTAGGAATTTTCACTTCTTGGTATTATGGTTTGCATACAAGTGACTACAGACTAATAATATAAGCAATAAAATAAGAGAAATCAGTCGTTTATTTTTTTACGTATCTATGTAATGCTATGTAGCTGACATTTGCTGACATACTTTCTGCCAATTGTTTTTTTCAAACAGAACCATCTGGACTTGATGGCCCATACACTTAGCATTCAGCTACGAGTAGTGCACCCACATCTAATTAACACTAATAACTACATCACATTACACCCAGAAGTTGATGAGGATTGCAACCGAGTGATTAGCCTTTTGACAGAAGATGATTTTCATTTTTCACTGTTACTTTCATGACAGTTACTATGTGCAATAATGGGACAATTGTTACATACAGTAATTAAGATTGTAAGAGAGAATAGTAGGTAAATCCTGTTTGTGATTACAGTTTACTTTTATTTGTAAAAACGAAATCAAATTCATGTAGTATATACGACAATCAGTTAAGTGTCATGATTGTAAGCCCTTTTAAAGACAAAAATGGAAGTAAATTGTTCTCTAAGAATTAAGTTGTATATTAAATAGTGTAATTTATTTATAATATTTTGCCATCATGAAACTCTTGTGTGAGCGTAAACATTGTGAATTGTTTTAGCCAATTACTATTATTTTTTATTTTGAAAGCAGCTATAGGTGTCTGTGTTAACATATTTTCTGTAATTAGTGTGTTTGCCTTACAGGTTTTTGTCAACCTTAATAAGAGATTCTTTGTTACAGAGTAATTTCCCTGCTGTCACTGTGATACTAGAACCTTTGTGTAATATGAGAGAGTTGGGTTTCTGTGCAATAAAGATGGCATTTATAGTTCACATGCAGTAATTTATTCATTTTGTCATTGTTTAAATTTAAATTGTAAAATAGTGAAGATTAAAGCGTCTTATTGTGCCCTCTTTTTTAAATGCTCTTATAGGCTTTACATCTGTAGATAGTGAACTAAAGAAGTGAATAAACTGTGTCACTAGTTTAATAATCTGAGCTGTAAAGGTTTTAATTTTATAAGAACTTGTGATTGTTTTACACATAGTCTTGTTATGTTGTTATTCTATTGCGCAGCTGTATTTTAAAAAACTTGTTAGTGTATGAAAGTTATGAAGATTTATAGTGAACATTTCCGTATTGTAAATACATGTAGATATAAATAGTAAAATGACTGCTAGGAATTGCACTCAGATATTTTGATTATTTGTGAGTTGTTAATGTGCATTTTATTAGCAGTTATAAGAACTTCATATATAATTTGAATGGAAATGTTCAAAAGCGTCTGTTAGCATCCTGTTAGAAAAAAACTGATATTGATTCAGTTTATATTGCAGGAGGTTTTTTCAACAGGTATTTTAAAAGCCATAATTAGTTTGACTGATGTGAAAAAAATAACTGATAATTTTTTAAGTTTATTATTTGGAATGCAGCACTATTAAGGATACAGAAATTGGTATTGACAAAGATAATAAGAAAACCTTTTTGGTTTAATTATGGCATTATCATAATTTTGATTATTATAACGTTATCTAAAATTTCCATCATGTCTGTCAGAAAGATAATATTAAATAAGACAATTTGTGATTGCTGCTAATGAATATCATTGATGCATGTGTTGTTATTTTACCTTTGTAATGTCAACTTTGAAAAGTTTTGCAAATACAAGCCTGTTGTGTTGTAGTTGGTTATCGCATAGGCTTATTGGAAACAATGTTGTTAAATTGTTAAAATAAAGTTAATTATCATCAATTGTCCTTTTTTTTATAATTTGTAATGCGTATGCACAATCACATGCAATAAACATGCAGTTGTCCTCTAATTCCAAGAAAATGAAGGCCTCATTGTGCAGCCTGTCAACTCACCAGTGTTACATTGATTAGACACTTATAAAGAAAACTGCTTTACAGGAAGAATAACTACTCGTGAAATTGGGAAAATTCAGAATATTTATATGCATTGTTTGGGACATCAGCCCTCAGTAAAACCCCATTTCTTTTCACTTTGTGGGTGATAATTAGGAAATGGCCAAAATAGGCAGATGAAAGTTTCCAACAATATGACTTGGAAGGCAAGTTGAATAAGCATAATGTAGTTCGAATTAGACTCGAACCTAAAATTATAGGTTCGAATAGTTCAGCACTATATAATTATATCATTGTTCCTTATGCTAAAACGGTAATGCAATGGTACTTTAGCTGCAATTGCTTTGTACAATTTTTGGGGTTTTTACTGACCTTTTTGAGGCCGTATTTTATTAGTAGTTCGGAAAGCTTTAAACAGAATTCAGATTTGAGAACGTTGAAATTCGGTTCGATTAGAGTTCGAAGGCCACAAATTCGATTCGAATTCGTTTTATAAATAGAGAATGTTCACACCTATTTCCCGTGGATAAACTCGATCCTCTTCACCACCAATGGAGAGCAAATAGACATCAATAAAAAGTGTCTGTTTGCGAGGTCAACAACACGATCAACTTGTTTTATGAATCACACCAAATATCTTTTATGTCAACTTGCCTTTACTTGAAGGGCAAGCATGCACCAAAATGACTAACGCTCCAAAACGGATATGTCTTCAAAGATAACACAAGTATGATCATTATTGGTGCGCCGCATTTATGTTGGGAAGTTACAGGAACAGTAGCGATGACGTCACGATCATGACAGCTTACAGCTTGGCTGCTAGACATTGATTTTTCTGAAATTTGAGCAGTTATGTTGGCAGGTTGGGTGAAATTAATGCTTAAGCAAGAGACTAGACTATTTGCGTGTTTTACAGAATTCTGTTGTATTTGAAAATACATTCGATTGGTTACAGCTAGAATAAAGCTAAGGTATTATTAAACATTTGGTTTTACATAGTTTTTAGTAGATTTTTATTTAAGTCTAATACAACAATAATAATAAAGTTAGTTGAAAATATTTATACAATAATAATAATAAGTTATTAGCCTCAAATCAATAAATGCTGCAACTTGTGCAAGGCTTTATAATCACTATTAGATAAAAACCATGAATAAGAAATACGCACGAATAATTGTATTGTATTCGGCTGGCCCAAGTAGCGCACCTGAATCTGGTTAGTAACTGAGCCGAGTTTACCTTGTTGCAGTGTCTGTTAATTGTCCTTGTTTATTTAATTATAATAATTTAAATGTCAGTATACTTTGAACAATTAATTATATATAAATTTAGATAAAATAAAGTAATCCTTTAATTCTGAGCTAGCCGAAGGATCAATATTAAATTTTGTTCTGACATTAATCTTTTTGAAGTGAAATAAGCCAGCTTTTTAGCAATTCCAAGGTTTCTTTAAGGTATGTCATTTTGTGATTTGTCTCGCTTCATTTTTGTTCTCTTCTGTCTCGTATGGTGCCAAAAGTAAAATTGCTAACTGCTAAATAAGCTGCTTTGTTAAAAAAACAACTTCTCATGAACAAGTTGGCGAAATGACAGCTATGTCCTGCATGCTAGTGTGAGTTAAACACCTGGTTAAGCAAGTTTTCATGATGCTAGTCAGTGAACAAGCACAATTTCTTGCAAAATGAACTAATTTTCACTGGTTTTCCGCAAATTTTGCATAGCTATATTAGCGCAACTGCAGTATATGGGCTAGTGCGCTACATTACTCCCTACACTGTAACTTAGAACAAGAAGCAAAGAAGTCACTGTGCAAATCTTACCATTAGCTAGTGAGTCCTCTTCAGCAATATTGCATTTGTTCCTCTGTTGGCAATAGAGAAACAATATACAAATCATTTATATGTGCAAGAATGGTATCATTGTCAGCTTTTAATGTTTTATTTTTGTTAATGCTTGTAATTATGGCAAATCTTGTAGGTGTAATCCTGCATGACAGTGAAAAATAATTATGATGTTATAATAGCTGTAATATTGCTTTTATAAAATGACAAAGTTCTGTATATATCAAGATTCAATATGTTTATCAAACTGAGCAAGATCATTCATTCCTACAAAAAGAGCATTAATAGATTTTAGTGGTCTGCTGCTGTAACAACAAAATTAATGAATGTGCAATGTAAAACATACATGTTACGGATGAGAGCAAAGCGTTAGGTTCACCACTTTTGCAGAAACAAGATGCTTGATTATTTGCTTTGCCTATTTTAACTTACCGTATATACTCGCATATAAGCCTACATCGCATATAAGCCGACCCCCTAAAACTGCTTTAAAATGGCCAGTTTTTGCAAAAACCCGTATATAAGCCGACCATCAACTTGTCTCATCCATGTTGCCAATTCTGCAGAGAGTGAAGTCACCAGCCTTTCTTTGATCAATAACATACTTTTGAAAACCCAAAAGTTTATGTTCATATTGTGATGGCAATTTTTGTGCAATTTTCGTTCTCTGTCTCAAACTTAGATAGAGTGTCTGTTCAGAAAACGTGTACACCAATATGTTCCTCTCTAAGCCACGTGACCCTCGTCTCCCCACGCGCTGCCTACCAATTGGCTGATGACGTCGGCTTCACCACTAGCTGTAGCTTGGTTACGGCTCGCAACTGGTGACACACAGTGGTGTATTGCTAAATAAAAAGTAGGTGGACGGCTAGTCTCAACACTTACCATTTTACATTCACAAATTTGAAAGAAATTGACATTATTTAAAACCGTTTTTTGAAAAAATGAAAACCAGTAGATTTAATATTAAACCCGTATACATTTTTAATATTTTTTATCTAATGAATACAAAAAGCAGACATTTATTGAAATGTGAATTTTTTCTAAAAAAAGTGGGTGGACGGCGATCCTCCGCGATCCCCCTCCAATACACCACTGGTGACACACAACCAAATAAAGAGTCAGATAGCGATGAAAATGTGTGGCTGGAAAATTGGCATTAGTGTCTGTCCTTGTGTTCATTTTGTTTCATGCGCATATAAGCCGACCCCCTGATTTCAGTATTGTATTTTATAGTTCTAAATTTGGCTTATATGCGAGTATATACGGTACTTTAAATATACTTTTTAAATGAGCAATAATTATTATCACGAGCATCAATTAATAACATTACGGTAAGTAAAATATACTATTTACATGCAATGTTTCAAAGCTGTACATCATAATAAAATTAGAAGCATAAATGAATGATAGGTACAATTTTAAGGCACAAATCAAGTCCAATTTAAATTCATTTGATTAAGTGATTGTAAGTATAAAGCTTTATTCTTGGGTGGACTAAGTTCATCGAGTTTGCTGAGCACATACTACGTTGAAAATACCACAAAATTCACTCCTGAAAACAAAGAGAAGCAGCTTGATGCACCCATTTATAAACTAGCAGCAAAATTTTAGTGTTGTATTGTTTTGTCTTGTATTTAATCAGAAGCAGTTAAACAGAGTTGGTGTTCTATGATCAAATTTTTTTGTTTTGGTTACAATGCGAGCACCAGTATTTTGTACATGTTGCAACTTAATAATGTAGCAAGCATGCATGCCAAAGAGAAGAGAATTGCAATAACCTAGGCAATTTGTAACAAATGCATATTTCAGTCCCTCAGAGGTACTTTTGTAATAGTTATGTATTTATAACATGCGTGACATACTGTTTCCCCTACCCTTTCCGCTAAGCTCCTGTATCTTTCTTTTCATTCCTTTAACATTCCTTTAGTACTCTGCTTACTTGTCCTATTATTTTCACGAAAAGTGTTAAGTGGTGTCATGAGGATTCAAGATGGTTTATTGTATAAAACTTGTACAATATTATGTACAATAGTATAGTGTACTATTTACCCTGCAAATAGAGGTCTCGGTCAATTTTTCAGCTTGTGTATGTATGTATTTCTCTGTGTTTATGTAAGTGTATAAATTGTACAACATATTTTTGTATAAAAAACTTGAAATAATAATAATAATACAAAACATGTATTGTTAATAATAATACAAAACATGTATTGTATCACTTAATAAGTTGATTAGTACAGGCATGTATTACATCATATTGTAGTTTACAAGAAAATTCACTGTTAAGATTACAGTGTAAATTACGACTTGGTGTAAAATTTTCGAAATATGCATGCACAGTGCAAAAGTGCTGCAAGGCATTCAGAGGCATCTAAATCAAAGTGTTACCTAAATATTGACTATGTATTGGTAATCGATCGACAATAATAAAAAGTGCCGTAAAATTTTCAATTAATTCATTTAAAGTTCATGTATTTTCATCATAATAGGTCCCAACTATAGTTTGACTGAAGCACTCGATGGCAAGATTTTTTAAGGTGCAAAGTTTTTCTTTTTAATAGCTGTTTGCATTATGCGTAATTTATTAGTACTTCCTGTTTACATGTTGTAACATCTGTACTGACATATGCTAACATTAGTATTTTGCTAACAGGGGCCTGTCATTAATGTGCACAAGTTAGCTGTTTTTATATACATCTGTTAGACTAAAATTTTAGAATGATTTTTCTTTACAGCCATTTTTTTAAAGATTTTTGTTTGTTTATAACAGGGTCAGTCAAGATGACTTCTAGAATGATGAAAGCAGCAAAATGCCCATCAGAAGAACTTTCTTTAACAAATTGTGCCATAGTAGCACCACAAGACTTTAACTCACAAGATGTTAAACATGTAGCTGTGCATACAGGACCTGGGCACAAATATGTTTTTACTATACGACCAGATAAATCCATGAAATCTGGCTATATTGGTTTTAATCTGCCGCAAAGGAAATGGGCAGTTTTGTCCTTGAATCAGGACATAGAAGTAGATGTGTATAGATTTAATGCACAGCAACAATATCTCAGCAGCATAACAATAGAGACAGATTTCTTACAAAAGAAACATACAACGATGGAACCGTATGATACGGACAAAATGGCTCAGGAGTTTCTCATGCAGTTTCCTGGCATGGCTTTTACTATTGGACAGCAGCTAGTTTTTAGCTTTTGTGACAAAAAGATGCTCAGCTTAAAAATTAAAGAGCTTGAAGCAATAGACATTAATGCAGTTAAAATGGGAAAGCCAGCTAAACCTCTCAAAGTAGAATGTGGGCAAATCATGCCTAATACTGTGGTGTTGTGGGAAAAAGCTGAAAGTTCCCCCGTAAATCTAATAGGAAGATCTCGCGCAAAACAGCAACACCAAACAATCATCAATCCGGATTGGGATTTTCAGAAAATGGGAATTGGGGGTCTAGATAAAGAATTTAACGCCATTTTTCGAAGAGCATTTGCTTCACGTGTCTTCCCACCTGAGGTTGTAGAAGAGTTAGGTGTGAGGCACTGCAAGGGAATTTTGCTGTATGGTCCACCTGGCACTGGAAAAACTCTGATGGCTCGGCAAATTGGGACAATGCTCAATGCCCGAGAGCCACAAATTATAAATGGTCCTCAGATCCTTGACAAGTATGTGGGTGAATCGGAAGCCAATATTCGGCGATTATTTGCTCCTGCGGAAGAGGAAGAAAAAAGAATGGGGCCCAACAGTGGACTACATATAATTATATTTGACGAAATAGATGCAATATGTAAATCTAGGGGATCGGTAGCAGGTGCTAGTGGTGTGCATGATACTGTTGTTAATCAACTTCTTTCCAAAATCGATGGTGTGGAACAATTGAATAATATTCTAGTTATTGGAATGACTAATAGGAGAGATATGATGGATGAAGCTTTGCTTAGACCTGGTCGACTTGAAGTACAAATGGAAATAGGTCTCCCAAACGAACATGGGCGTGTTCAAATTTTGCAAATTCACACTAGTCGCATGCGGGAGAATGATAAGATGGGCCACGATGTCGATATGAATGAGTTAGCTGGTCTTACCAAGAACTTTAGCGGTGCTGAAATAGAAGGACTTGTGAGAGCAGCTACATCTACAGCATTGAACAGGTTAGTTAAAGCATCGAGTAAAGTTGAAGTAGATCGTGATGCTTCAGAGAAAATTAAGGTCCTGAGGGATGATTTCATGAATGCTTTGCAGAATGATATAAAACCAGCTTTTGGTATGGCAGAAGAGCAGTTTGAGCGATTTGTAGCAAATGGCATACTTAACTGGGGTGAACCTGTGCGCAGTATACTTGAAGATGGAGACTTACTAATTAGTCAAGCAAAATCTGGTGAAACAAGAGGTTTAGTGACAGCTTTGTTGGAAGGCCCGGCTAATAGTGGAAAGACTGCCCTTGCTGCAAGAATTGCCATGAGTTCAGACTTTCCTTTCCTTAAATTTTGCACTCCGGAAGACATGATAGGATATACAGACACAGCAAAATGTCAGTTAATCAAGAAGATGTTTGACGATGCTTACAGATCTCAGCTCAGTGTCATTGTTGTAGATAATATTGAAAGATTGCTCGATTATGGCCCTATTGGACCACGGTATTCGAACATTGTGTTGCAAGCTTTGTTGGTTCTTTTGAAGAAGGAACCTCCAAAAGGACGTAGGTTGCTAGTCCTTGGCACAACTAGTCGTCGAGATGTTCTCAATGATATGGAAATAATTAATGCTTTCCAGTCTGTACTTCATGTATCAAACATTTCTGCAGCAGAGCATCTCATGTCTGTTCTGGAATATTTAGATGTGTTTAGTACTAGGGATTTGGATTACATTGCGGGAAAAGTCGGTAACAGAAGAATGTGGATTGGTATAAAGAAGTTGCTTGGTCTGGTTGACATGGCTCGGCAGACGGAAGAAGCGTATCGCATTCCAAAATTCCTGTCAAAATTGGAAGAAGAAGGTGGCTTAGATATGTAAATTTAAAGGTATGTACAAATCAAAGTTTTTGTCTTGATGAAAATTATACAGCAAGTCCTCAGTGGATGATGCTAATGCATCCCAGCAAAACACCTGGAACGTAGCTAAACAATGCTTTCCTTAAGAAATAATGTTTACCAAAGTCTTCAGTTAGCTTCCAGCAGCAAAAATCAATAGTGCTTGGCTATGTAAATGCCTTCAATTGCCTGAAGCTGAACAAAAACCACTGAAGCCTGGCTAGGTAACAGTCTTCAGTTATGTTGCAGGAGAAAAATCAATAATGCTGGGCTTTTACATTAAACAATTTATAGGTTTGCTGCTTACTGTTCTACATTATGTAGTTGTTTAATTAAAAAGCTAATGAATAACTAAAGTGTGAAAACTGAAGGCTGCTCTCCCTTAGCTATTTTTTCTTCTTGTGTTTCTTTATTCCACTGCATCGTGTTTGCCACTTTCAAGCTACTGCCATGTTACATTCGAGCTGTGTTGACTATCAGGGTCATTTTCAGCATTGTCTTTGCCACAACTAATATACAAACCAGGTAAACGGAGCAGCAGTTAACTATTTAAGCAGTGAATCATCGTGGTCTGAATGCCTGCTATCAGTTTACTTGGTCAAATTTTAAAGTCATGATAACCATTCAATGATCAGAGTTAAGCATTTGGCTTCATTTAGCCAGTGAGAGCACAGTAAACAAGAGTTGGTGCTTAATGTAAGGCTAAATAATCACCATTTTTAAGCATCTCTAAGCATGGCGTCAATTACTTACGGTACTAGTTAACTAATGCACATACATTTCAGATAAGAGGTGCACAAAAATTTATAAAATTTACAATTTTTACATTTCATTGGCTTAAGTTGACTAATTAAATTGCCAAAAGTGTAAATAGAACTTTTTAGTTCTTTTTTTATATTATTTGGTACTAGCCAGTAGCTTGCAGTCTAAGCCACATTCTGATGTATGTATACATATCTTTCTTCAATGTGGGAAGAGTATTTGAAGTAGTATTCTTCAAAGAAAGAAACAGTTGAAGGCCATCTGGCTAATGAGACCACCGAGAAGCAAGTTTTCTGGCAGTCACCCATTCATATTTTAACTATGGGCAATTATTTCTTAACATCACCCCCCTCTGTTGTAATATTATTTTATTGTAACCTGGTGTTTTGATCATATGAAACTACTATTTTCAGCATTTTAGAATTAAATGTAATATGGCAATTTTCTTACATTTCTCTAGGTTTTTGAACTGTTGGAGAGGTACTGTTTCACCAGAAAATTTGGTGATAGTTTGGACCACGCTATGGGAACCAAAGAAATGTATAGACTTATATATAAATCTAAAGGATGTGTTTTATAGGACTGTTGCTCTATGTACATGGCTACTACATGCCCATCCAGTTCTGCATCATAGTCCTTGCTGCCCGACTGGTAAATGTGGTAATCAAGTCTGTTGCGTCTTTTCCTCTTAGAGGTACTGGATTATTGTGAATAATGTGGATTATTGTGATTATTTTGCGAATATAAGTAAATCCAGACACTCTAGAAACTAACCTGAACTCTGATGGACTTCATTATATGGTTAAGCTACGTTCTTAAGTTGATTTACAAAGACTGTCAAATACCAGTAAAACTGTTTGATCTACTGAGTATTTATCCAGTAGTAATGTTAAACTGCGATCACGAAAGTATTCCATTGCATTTCGTCTACAACACGATGAGGATATGATCATGTGATAAAAATATTTATGTTACTGATGACACCTGCTAATCACCATAGGGCAATTTTGTTCAATAAAAATTTGTGATTAATAGCTGTTGTTTAGTGTTGTGTCTGTTATTTATTGACAACTTAATGTTTTCTTTACAAGTTAATGTCAGGTTTCATTGTATATTATGACGGTGTAAATAACAAAGTATCATGCGAGTTACAGGTCAGATTGGGTGAATTATTAATGGCAAATGAATGTTAAAAACTCAAATACTATATAACACCGGTTTTTTGTGTTTTGCTTCAGGTAGGTTAAGGATAATGGTGAGTTAAATTTTGTTAAGCCATTTCATCCAACAACATGCAACACAGAGAAAGCTGGTGAACTAGTACAATTGCGTATAAATTTGGTTAATGCGTTTCTTACACATTGCTTTTGATATTTTTAAAGGCATCTTTTCGTGTTGGTAATATACATAGCAAGGATCCAACTCTAAAGGGTTAGTTGGAAAATTTAATTTTGTCCTGTACAATACACATTTGCTAGAAAAGTAGTTGCCATTTTAAATTTTTGAAAAAATGTGTGTTTTTGAAAAGCTTGTCATGCTTGTATGATGTATTTACAAAATTTATTTTCTGATTTCACTAGCATCGAGGATGGGAAGTTTCCGAAAGGTTGCTGCATATAAAAATGCCTCTTATTGACATGTTTCTTGCAGTTACTTGCTGGGCATTAAATAAATGCATTGCTTGCTTTTACTGCTATGTTTGAAGTACATTTTGCATGATTATTGTGCATGAGGTTGGTAGCATCATATGATAACAGAGGCACTTACATAATCTGAAAATTTGCTTTGCACACAATGAATTATATTGTAGTGTGGAATGTGGATATGATAGTAAGTTATTGACCTTTTCACACGAAAAGGCTTGTAAGCTCTGTGTAGCTGAATTCTAATAATAACACTGTAAAAATGTACACTACACAATGTGCAGCTAAATGTTGTTTAAACTGAGCACTTCTTTTAATGTAATCTTTAAGTTATGTCTTATATTAGATGAGGTTGATCACAGTTTAAAAGTTCACAATTTTTATGCAAATAAAACATTGGTATGTGGTCAAATATATGCTTATGTATTAGGACTCAATATTTACAGTTAGATCACGTTGCCTTGTACATAGTGGAGTAGCTGATTGCTCTGTGCACTTCAGTCTGGAAGGCTTCTGTGCCTCATGTATTATTGATGGCTTAAATTGATTAATGTTCCAGGGGGCAGATTCAAGCAGGATCTATAATACAATCACTGTTTGAAAAAGGGTGAATTAGTGTTGGATGTCATGATTATATTTATTAGGATTTTGTAACTGCCACAAAACATAACGACCTTAAAGTCTTGTATTCCTTTTTCAATATATTTAACTCCCAGGCAATAAAAGCTATACAGAAATCTTAAGCATTTAACGATATCTGCGTAACTGCAGTGTATTACGTCTCTTCCAAGCAGCACGACGAGATCCTCCGATGGTCAGATGATATTTATGCCCTTTACCCAGACCTCGTGATTTCTTTCCAGCTGAAGTAAGTCCACGCATTTCTCTGTGCTTGTGAACTGGTTTTGTGATCCACTGTGTATCCGGATTACGGCGGATAGTCTTGTGAAAGGGATCCATTAAAATAATTTCGAAGTACTTGTATGTCGAATCTTGACCAACCCAATAGGAGTTGAGTACTCGCAGTGCCCCACATTTTCTACCAACTCGCTCCTGAAATTAAAAAGAAATCATGAATCCTCAAAATCTACATCAATTTCTATCAACTATCCTTTCGAATTTAGAGCACGAATACAATATCAACAAATTGTAAGTTATGGTATTACGTGAGAGCTAGAAGGAAATTGTCAAGGAAAAAATGGGATGGAATTTAAACATGAATGAAAACAAAGAGACTTGAAAACTAGTAGATAAAAAGTCGGAAGAAGGTTGTGTTTTTGCATTCATGTACTCATGCAAGATCCAAATAAGAGCTTGGAACTCACTTGTTATAAACTGCACTTCACAAAAATTCAAGTACAACAAGCAAATTCTTGTGCACTACATAACTCACGTTATAAGAAGGTGGTAGTGAACATTAGCAAAGATTATTACCTGACAGACAGTCATATTGAAGTATTCTACCTACAAAACTGAAGATTTTACAGTTAACAAATAAAGTTAAGAAATTGATAATAAAAAATGCTATTTGTCAATTTCTATGAATTGCAATACGAACTAGATTTTGCCAAAAAAATATTACTATATTTTGATAATGATAAGCGGTAGCTGGCTGCTGACGTTCTTCTGAAACAAGGGTGGTTGAAATTAACAGGGAAACCAGTTTCTGGTAAAGATTAGGACACATAAAAGTCGAAAAAGTAACATATATACATTTGTCTTTCGACAAGCAGCAACAAAACGAGTACTCAAACCAAGGAAGAGACACCTTCATAACACCGTTCACGAAAAGAAAGAAAATAGACGTCAAATGTAGTAAAACATCTTTAACGAGTAAAGAGATTGCAGGGCTGACCAGTGGCCCTAAATAAGACACAAGTAGACCGACAATACAGCAATCTGTAAAGTGAGTTAAGCTAACAAGCTGCCTCCTTGAGGCATTAGCCTAGATTACTCCGTGGGTTGGTGGCAATAGCTTCATTACTGCATGCAAGCGGTTGCAAAGAGAGAGTTGCTTGTTTTTTTTTTAGTATAACACACGCATTCTACTTTTTTGCTTTCTGAAGCATTTCTGCAAGGTAATTTCTCCCCTCTAAGATCCGAAAATAAAAAAGATAAAGCACTCAATTAAATTATTGGGGGGGGAGGTCATATTGCAACATTTGGCGTTTAAGCTTCGTCTTCTTTGCATTAAGACCAATTCCAACCCCCAATTCAACCTATATATATATATATATATATGTGTGTGTGTGTGTGTGTGTGTATGTGTGTGCACTGAAATTGAACTCATAAGGATTAGCAAACCGAAATTATACGAATAAATCAATAACAAGCAGTAAATCTGCAGAAAGAGAGTATTTACAATTTAAAAGTAATCAAGTTCTAAGATTAAACTGCATTTAACGTTTGAATAAGCTTAAATAACATAACACTAATGTTTTGGTAGTATTGAATTCATAAGAAACACGTGTCCACCAGAAATTGTTGTCGTTGCTGTCAATGGTGCTTTATGAGTTTATAAAACAATCATTCACGTTTCTGTTACTGGAACTTCAGCAAAAAATTTCTACAGAAAATGCCATTCTCGGTGTTATATAATATATAGAGGAATGACATGACCGACGCTGAAACCGTTGAATTAAAGCGCTATGATGTAATGATATGTCTACAACGTTCGACTCTCACTTTCTCGTGTCATTAACATTTGCATCTAGATACGTGTACGTGTGACACAGTGTTCAAAGATCATGCGCAACTCCATTTGCTTTAATACCTCAGGATTCGTAGTCAATTAGCTAATCTAATAATTTTGTGATCGTGCTAACGGTCATTAAAAATTAACTTTATAAAAATTAATTATTCATGCAAAAAAGGCTCCCCGTCGGTTGCGAAGTTATTATTCAGTATGAAGTGGAAACGGTTAATGAAAGCAACGTTGTAAAACAACAGCTAATATTAAAAAAAATGTGGAGCCACATCCATGTAGTCGCAGCAGCTTGCAACCTCCGTTTACAATGCCCCACCCCCTCTCCTAGTCAAATGTTGTCAATAACACCCGAATAGACTATAAGTTTTTTCTTTTCTTTGAAAATTACATTTACATGTATAAAACCTGAGAGAGTGGAGGGATATTATTTCTTTAAATGAAATGGAGATAAGACTTTTCTAACATATTTTATATTCGACACACATGTATGCCCGCATGTACTATCCTCATCTCAGCATGTATCACCGTAAGTTCGCCAGCCTCACTTCTTTTACAACTATTCACGAAATCAATGAAATATATTTTTATGCATTATAATTTATTACCAAGAATCAGCTGCACCATTAGTAAGGCGGATTTCCCTAACCGCCAATATCAGTAATTGCAGTGTGTGGCATGCAATTGAGCCACAGAAGCGTGGATCAAGCACGTAATATTCCTACCCAAGCTAACGGGATTACAACAGAAGCCAGCGGCCAAAATGCCAAATATTCGTATGCACGCTGACGGGATTACAAAACACAGAAGCCAGCGGCCAAAATGCAAAACCCTAATTACGATGATTAAAAATATAATGAAAACGTTATCTCATTAGAATGCACTACAAAAAAGACCTATTGTTGTCAGTCACCAGAAGATTGCTGGAACAGCTATTACAGCTTGCCAAAAATTGGTGCATTCCCCAAAATGATGTCATTGCTTGCTATCTATAATCAAGATGGCAGATCAAAAATCTACGAATACTGATGTGGAATTTATTCTAGTATAAACAGCAACCAGTTTTATAGTCACAACCTACAGTACATGAATTTTGTATTCATATAGAAACCAAAGATGTAAAACAGACCTGCAAGAAGAGATACAGCAAAACTATAGCAAGGCGTTTGAAACAAAGTAAAAGAAACTGCTTGTTGATCAGCTTTGCACATTACGAGAAGGCTTGTTAGAGTACATGGATAAATTTTCTTTTATTAATGGTCCCGGTTATTTGTAGCTTTGGCCACAATGCTAAAATTATTCAATCAGCCTTGTGGCAAGAGGTACAAATATGGTTAAGAATGCTAGACGAAGGAGGAAGTTTTTAGTTTCTTGCTAGCTCTAGACGAAATGCCCAGCTGTTTACACATTTTAATTTTCGTGCCTAAACGTTTTGTCATGGTACAGATTTTTTAAAGCTTCACGACAAGCCTTCAGCTTTTTTCGAAGTATTTCCGCCGCCATCTTGAATTTAAAATGGCGGATCGAGAAAATGACTCCGTCAATCGATGCAGTATTCATTCTAGTATAAAATTTTCGTTTCATCATCAGTGAACAATATCCGTTTCATAAACACTCCACTATACAATAAAAATTATTGTATTTTACTATATTATGTTCTAGCATAACAGTAAATTATGCCGTAAATATTTGAAACTTGAAACTTTACTACACATCACACGAGTGACGAAAACCCTTCGTACGCTAAATGGACAAAATTGTCAAATAAAATCACCGAGAAAGATTAAGTTACCAAAAAGCTGCAATATGCAGTTATTATACCATCACCGTATTGACTCCCAGATTCAGGACAACAGCTTATAAATATAAATGGTTGATAACTCGCTATATGT
Source organism: Tubiluchus corallicola (assembly GCA_030141605.1). NCBI lineage: Eukaryota > Metazoa > Priapulida > Priapulimorpha > Priapulimorphida > Tubiluchidae > Tubiluchus > Tubiluchus corallicola. Next base: position 712,703 of record JAQGDQ010000045.1, on the reverse strand, counting down.
ATATGGCAACGATAAGAGCATATTGTGGTTTTACCGATTAATGGTGGCTTCATAAAAGTGCATTATCTGCCCAATAAATGCCAGAATAGTTCTATTCGTTATCAATACTCTTGTTAATATTTCCAGGAATGTTTATTTTAACGGAATATTTTACATGGCGTTTCATGAAAATGCATTAGTTCCATTCATTTAACCAAAATTTTAGTTAATATTTCAGAATATTTCGGCAGAATAATTTAGATAGTGTTCATTTTTGCCAACGATATTCCGACTTACCAAAACAAAGTTACTACACATGTGTCAGAGCAGCTTTGTTTTCTATATGTAATGTAAACGCTACTTCTTCAGAAGCATGTGAACACATGAAAATTGATGAAACTAAATTTGCGACATAAGAGAACTATAGCAGAAAGCCAAACTTGAATACAGAGAAAAAATTGGAACACAGCCAGGATTTGAACCAGGGACTTTCTGCTAACAACGCAGAAGTTTTAGACCGTTAGACTACCATGTTCCCCAGCGATCAAGACAATTCCAAAATTTATCCACCCAAATGGACGGCCAGTTCACCATTTCCTATCCTTGTTGTATTCCAATCTTCCAAATTTGTTGTTTTTCAAATCTGGTTTCATATTTAATTAGTTGGTAGTTTGTATCATCACATACATAGAGCGCCCTATGCGGGTCACATGTGACAAAAGAATGTCGATACCAAAGTTGCACTATACAGCCTCAAATCCTACTGCGAGAAGCAATTATTAATCGGAAGCTGAGCAGTCATCCTTGCTCTACATGAAATCCTGTCTTTAGCAGATGCGAGTGCGCTGATACGCCAAGTGAAGTCAGTGACCAGTTCATGGTTGCTTCACTGCACTTCTATTATGCAATCGCCAAACCACAGTGATTGCCTGATGAGAGTGAAGGACAGTTTAGAGCTGAGCAGAATAGGTTAGTGGCCAAACATGGTATAGCTTACCGGTTTTTTCGAAAACAAGAAATTACGCAATAACTTTGAATTACCTTGGAAGATTTTCTTTTGCTGTTGACGAATCATTATAGTATCAGCAAAAAAAAACCGACACTTTAACACATAAAATTACAAATATAGTTATTTATATAAAAAATAACCATTGCTGAGACGCGAAAGAAGTGTACAAACCCACGGAGAGTGAAAGGGGTAGTACCAACATAATAAAAATTAAAGATTTAATATTAAAACAGCGTTGAGAAAAGTAGCTCTACAGTTAGAGAATGAATGTGAAATCAGATTTCAGCAATCACAAAATACTAGTATATCAACCTCAATTTTTCATGAGCAGGGTAGCTAATATGCAAATTCAACACGACGAAGACAAATGACTTAAAGCAACACTGATTTAAGGCAAAATATGGCTGGATATCAAAATGCGGTTTAGACATTGCTGATAACGATATAATATTTAGAAACTGACGAAGAGCGTTGCACAGGCAAAAATAAGCTGCTTTAGTTTTGCCGTGACGTCACGGGTATCTATAGAGCATTTAACAATACATGGTATAACATAAATAAAATGCTACTCTATCAGAATTTCTCTCGCTGAATTTACGAAAATTGCACCACACTATACGTAAAAAAATAAATAAATAATAATAATCGGGGAATACACCAATTAGGAGAAAATGAAATTACTTATTAAACTGTAGCTATACAAAAATTAAGAGTCGGGTTTGGCCAGATGTTCTTTAGGCTGTATGAACAATGCAAGCATGTCGAGTACTCCATCGAATTAAATCTATTATCTTACACTAAAGTAAATATATTATTATTATTATTATTATTATCGAAAAACTAGCTGCTAGCCACAACTTTATGGGTTAGCAAATTTCTGTAATGAACGAGGTAATATTAACCATTCTAGCTAAATTTCGTGAAAACTATATTAAACCTAGGTTAGAAGGTACTGAATCACTAATTTTTCTGTAAAAAAAACGTTCTGTAAAAAAACGTTTAAGGTGAAGCCATACGACCTATTTTAGTTTACAGATTTCTTTAGCGCGCTTTAGTTACGACTTGAACAGCTCGATCACGGCTTCTGTACAAATTCAATGATTCTATTTCTAGTGATTTTAAGTGTCTCCTATTCAACGGCAGAGCCACAGGAGAACAGCAGTAAGTTTCACCCTTTTTCCGATCGAACCTGACAGCAGTGGCAGGGCTGCTCATGCAGGTAGGTGCTGCAGGGCAGGGTGTTGCTAAATGTGCAAACAACGGGGAGCTATAAAAATCACACAGCTGAAAATGGCACAGGAAAAATAGCACAAATGGAAACGTTGGTGCAAATGGGCATCGGAAAAAATGGCACAAATGGGAAAGTAGGAAAAATGGCACATATGTTATTTTGATGCAACTGATTTCTATAATAAAACTAGAATGTGCTTAGCAGGAAGCAGATCTCTACCAAAGCCGAACAATCCTAAACTTATTCGTCTGATTCTTTTCATTAAAAAAATAGCACCAAGTTAAACAAACAAGCATACAAAAATGTACCCGTACTGGCATTATATAGACTGGCAAAAGACTCACAAAATATTTGTTCATTGAATGGACTGATAATCAATAATGCACGAATGTTCCACATGGTGTTTATCTACTCTTTTCACCATTAATTTTGGGGATGGTAAGTGACTGACAAATACATACGTAACGAAGTTACCATATAAGGCTATACACATTAATAAGCAAAGGTTACAGAAGCGTCACACCGATTTACAAGCAAGAATTTCTCGAAATGGAGATAACAAAAAATAAGTACTAAACACTCCCTCTGAGACCTCTACGAAATGCTTCATGACTGTTTTTTTGTGTTCGGTCATGTTTTGAAAAAAAAAGAACTGGCGAAAAGATTCCAATTTTGGCACCCTATACACGCCTTTGCTCACAATGACAGTTTTGGCGTAATAGGTTTATTGCCACAACAGACAAAAAACAACCAAAACAAACAAACAAACTGTGTCAAAGCACAACTTCCTTGGCAGAGATAAAAATAATCAAAATAATTATTCTCCACTGTAACGATAACTCTATGCGCATCTTTTACTAAGTGTGCCATTTTTACCTACTTTTCTATTTGTGCCATGTTTACGTACTTTTCCATTTGTGCCATTTTTTTCCAGCAACATATTTTCTTGTGCCACTTTTACCTACTTTTCCATTTGTGCCACTTTTTCCTGTGCAATTTTTACCGAGCCATTTTTTCCATGCCATTCTTTCCTATGTTTTTACCTACATTTGCAAACTACAATGTAAAATAATTGCTGTCGTAAAAACACTAACTGTAGCCTACCATGAGAACTTATGGCCTTTACTCAATTATATTTGCACAAGTTACAAGTTTATTTCTTTTGATAAATGTTAGTGTGTGCCTGAAACTTCACTCAGTTATGTAGTATAAAACTGGACACTAGAACTGCTAGCAAGTTAGTGATATTGAACAACAAAATTCTTGACTAAGCACAATTACGAATATGTGTCATTATTTAGTTACTACAATGTACACAGCTTTGAAGTTCAGTTTAACAAGCAATCGGAAACTTGCTAACTTGGTGGCATTCGTGGCAGCACACTTGCTAGTATGCTTGCTCAGCCAATATAATTATTAACTAAAAGGAGGTCTGGTGAACAATTTGAAATGGGGAGGGAAAAAGATAACGGGGTTGTCAAATTTAGTCGGCTCTGTTTGAGAAGACAGGGCCACACGTCACTGCCTTACAGTTGCTTTTAAGTGAGATAGTCGCATTCTTAAGTTTTAAGTCAGACTCAAAACCGTCATTATAAACAGTAGTAAGCAAACTCTATCATTCTGCCCATCCAGTTATTTTCACGTCGATTAGTGATCGATCACACCTGTGAATCTTACAATTTTATCTTTTGGGTGACGTAAAAATGATCGCTGTTTTGAATGACACAAGACAGGAGACTCCCGGCTTGTAAAAAGCAGAAATGGTCTGAAATCGGCAAATCTAACCACGTAGCAATTACGAAGCAGCCCAGTGAGGGAAGCCAGTGACGTCACGCTAAAATTTTCGTACGTTGGGCCTCGTCACTAAGTTTTCCATCTATCGCATATAGTGCATAAAAGTCGTTGAGGACACAAGTATTACTTGAGCTTAATACTAAAAATACCTTCAGTCCTTCTTTAACAGCACAAAATGCGACTACTTGGAAAGATTTTTTTACGGCCTTCAAATTTTGCTGGACTTACTAAAAAATCTCGACTATTTAAGCATTTGCGTAATGGGTCTGTAAAAATGTTCAAGTTTCACGTACTTTCTGTTTTAAAAAGTTGTTTGTTTAAATTCAGAAATTAGACAGTCGGGGTAAATTTGAAATGACTCTGCACAGACACCTCTCTTAATCGGCCGTCAAATTCTCTTAAGCTTCTTCAATAACCTCACAACAAGCAATTCCTATAAATTTGAAGATGACAGCTGATCAGTTTGCAAACTAAGTGCAAACTCTTATAAAAAAAAAACAGTGCGCCGGATGATCAAGCAGATTCAGGCCATAAGAATATCCCAAAGATTTTTACGCAACTACTTGTCAACATGTTTACGCTTCGATTTGCAAATCTTCCAGAACACAAAGGTATTTGACCTGGAGGACTAGAGCTAATTCTTTATTGACAGTCACCGATGTTTATCGAACCTGTAAGGTTCTTCGAAATACAACCGCGTGTTATCCTGGTTACTCTTTCAGCCTCAAAGGTGTTTGACCCAGAATCCCAAGAAAGCTTCTTACTTGTTTAAACAGTTGGCAATTAGTGGTGCTTGGCAAACCTGGCAGGTTCCCGGAATGACAAAGGTTGTTGTTATCCTGGGGGTAACAGGACACTCGCCTTTCAAGACAGGCGAAAATTTAGAAGATAAGCGCAGACACACACCTGACTTCCTGATTTGGCGGGAAAAGAACGAAGGTGAGCGTGATTTTATAATGGAAAATTACTTCGTTTGTATTAAATCAGCCACCCCTATCTCCGTCGGGCATTCGGGATATAAGAGCACTGATTTAACGCCCGCTGTCCTACTTTATAGACTAATTCATCTTTGGCAATCTGGATCTTTGACCTTAGTTTACTGTAAGTAGTCAGGATAACGCTTATTACGTCAATATTGCGTCATACTTCATAATACCTGCGGCAGGTATGTAGGACTTTGACCTTACTAATGGTATTTCATCATGAATCGCTAGTCTAGCCGCTCTAAAATACTGCTGAGCACTAAGCAATGCTTGTTAAGTCCTAGCTTCAGTGGGTAATAAATTAACATAGTATCTTAATAAACGGATTCATCCACACTTGGGAGTGGAGGCAGTGCTTATTTTTATTTATCGATAATGCTCAATTTAGACTAAAACGAAAATATAACGGGTAAAATGAATTTCGTCTCATTTCATGCGAGTACTTCAAAAGGTGGTAAATTTTTATTTTGCTTCTATTACAGTACTTTTACTTCCAAAAAAAGTAGTCAGGCACAGATAACTTTTATTGGAATTTTACGTTGAGCTCAGAAATAACCTGTGATCCCAGATAAACTACGCTGACCCTAGGGGCAGAGTTTTTAAACCTCACTAAAGAGTTCAAGCCTAAATATAAAAGACGTCACTTTAGTTCAGTAACTTTCTCTAAGAGTGTCCATTTCTTAGCACTAGGGTGGTAATAAGACTAGGGAATAGTGATGACCATGTTAATGATATTGCTAGCCTTTAACGATGCTAGATTAATTGTTTTAACACAGTTCATAAAAACTTTTCAATTTATATTTTATGGAGTAGAAAATCGTTCTGTAAACCATACCTAAAAGCACTAGCATGATGTCACGAAAAAAGGGTTTCAAGAATAAAATTCTAAATTTAAATCTAGAAGCTAGATGTTCTGCAACTATATTGTTCCTGATGGAAAAGAAATTTTTAGAGCTATTCCATGTTGTCTTATCGCAGTGCTTATCTTATCTTATACTTGCTAGTACTTGAACCAAATCCTTTTTCGGTTACGCTAGTGATTTCTTTTAGCGATTAGAATTCACCATTCTTTGTAAATTTCTTATCTCTAGAAATAAGAACTTTCTGGTCAAGCCCTTAATGAACTAACGCAATCTTGAATCTTGAACAAAGCAGCAATCAAAACACAATAAAATTAAAGAAAAAATGTTTAAATTACACTAAAGGTTTTAATGTTAAGATAAAAACACTAAACATTGTGTACAAACAAATGCTGTTATAATCAAAGTGTCTATAAAAACCTCCTACAAATAAACAGTAAACAAATCACAAGTAAACAGACAATTTGTTTATTAGCGATCATGTACAGACAGGTCACTGTACTCTGTTCTAGGAAGCAAGGGGCTGGGTTCCAGAAAACCACAAACAGACAATGATGATGTAATTACCATCACCTGGTAAACAACTGCAGTCATTGACCTGACTGACCAATGGTCGGTTAAGAGGCATAACAAAGTAAAGTTGAAGATGACACCTTGTTTGCTATTCACTGAATAGATAAGTATAAAAAGATAGCAGGGAATTGATGAGGAATTAGGCTAATACAGGGAAGAAGGAAGTGGAGTAAGAAGAAATAGGAGATGGGAGAGAGAGAGAGAGAGAGAGAGAGAGAGAGAGAGAGAGGGGGGGAGCAAGAGAGAGAGAGAGAGAAACAGACAGACAGACGGACGGACGGACAGACAGACAGAGACTCTGGTTTTCATATTCTGCAATTATATTCAACCTACTTCTGCCACGGACTGCAAACTGCGCTGAAATTTCATTTGATTCACACCATGGTGCGTGGGCTTCCCGTAAGTGGCACCCTTCGGCACCGGCTTCTTCCGACCACCTCGTCGAATTCTTATCCGGTAGATAACATAACCTGCAAAAACAACGGGTATAAGACAGGCTTTGTGTTAGTAGAATACAACTTGCTGAAATAGCAATTCTTTAAGTTTAGAGAATTAAGGTTAAAAAACCAATGAATAAATAACTTTTCTTTTTAAAGTTTTAATGTTAATTTGCTTTAATGTAGCCACATGCTGCGTTTAGCTTAAACATGTCCCCAAATTTTCTTTTGAAAGTTTCAATATTTTATCTTTAACGTATCCAATTATTTAACAAAATCTGTTATATGACCATGCACCGAGCTTAGATTAAATGTATCCCTGGAATAATACATAATTCATAACAATAGTGGACTTAGAAAAACAAGTGTCATCGTCCTATATTGTATAATAGAGCCCAATGCCCAGGCTGTTGATACCAGGACCACGGGGGGAGACCATAATCTTCTTATGCAATGAGCGAGCAGGGGGTCCTCTCGGAGAAGGATAAATAGCGGTGAGTGATGGCGATGAACAGCAAATTCTCTTACTGCCCACTCGTCTCGTCAGTGAACAGCTTAATTAACGTACCGACGACTCTTTGTAAATCTGAGGACAGTTTGAGAAGACAAGATAATTTCTGTTGACATAAAGAAGTGCTTGCTGAAGACCTAAAACGTTTAGTCAAAAGGTAAGATGAAATTCCTTCTTTTTTTTCTTCTTCTCGCCTAGTGTATCAAACTAACAGTTATCGAAAGTGCACGTAATCATAAACGGAAATTCGATTCAGGGAAAAAATTCTGATTACTTTGACTGTTCCTTACATTCTAGAATTTCGCTATTTAGTAAACAAAATGCAGCAAAACATGCTAATGATGGTTTCGCGTGCTCACCGTTTCGTATAGCTTTTATAAGAATGTGAAAATATTTTCAATCAACAAACCAATATATACAACGTAATAAGCGTGACGGACGGCAATTTAAATTTACTCGGCGACAACAGCAATTTCCTGAAATTTTGCAGAAACTGCCATAAACTGTTATTAACTTCATCACTGAAATTCATAGCTTATCGAGACAAGAACGAAAATTACACTCTATAACTAAAAACCGAATATCGCAGTTAAATTTCAAAAGCTCGCATAAATATCAGAAAGCCCTATAAGCACTGATGACAAACGTAAACTTAATGAGAACCTCTACTTAAATTAGTCATTAACGCTTAAGTTGCAGCACTAATCAGATTAACAATAACAATACCATGCAAGCAATGATGCGACATTTATTAATTCTAAAGCATGTACTCGATTTCAGTGAGTAATCAGAAATTGTTCTGTCAACTTGCTAAAGACGTGTTTTTTCAAAGAGTACTGTCTAAAATTTAAAACGCTTTAAAACGTTCTAACCCGGATTAGACTATTTTCGCACTGTACGAATAATACTTAGCAGATTTTATTTTCTACATATTTTTAATGTGAGCTTTTTTTCCAGAACGTGAAATTTCATTAACAATGACGCACGGCATTGCAAGTCTACTGCTCAAGGAATCAGTAAAAGTGCTACGAATTGTGGCTGATTCCTCGGCCAAGGTGAGAATGTGTACAGGTGGACTGCTTGCCACCAGCATAGCTTTATCGCAGCTTACACAAGTGGAAAAACTCATTCTCGAATCCGCAGAGCAACAATTGGCAAGCGAATCGAGGACAAAAAGCTACATGTCATACGAAGCCAAGTTATTTACTGCCCTTCACGTTCGACAAATCAATAGTGGACTGCAGACGTTGAAGTACGAGGCACCCAGACACTTGCTACAATATCTGAGTCAGAAAACTCTTAAATTATGAACATTCTTGCATGAAATCCCAAACGGAATCAAGTCTATAAATATTCAAATTATACTAAAAGGCATTTTGCTGAAGTCAGCGACTTTTTAATGTCTTTTTGGTGGTTGAACAATTGCGAATGTCAGTAGGTGAACCGGTGTACAAAGTTAATTTTCTTGATTTATCGTGTGTTTCATGTTACGCTTCTGCAGTTTTAGCTCTTTACAAAATCAAATCTAACGTTAAAGCAAGTTTAAATTTAATTAAGAATATTTGATTACAAAATTATTAAAACTGGACTTCACATACTAAGTATCAAGTATATGATACAGCGACTTTTTGTATTTTCTTTCTCCGCGCATTTTCTTTGCGTATTTTCGGTCACAGTACCTTAAAATGTAGCTTATCATAGATATATATATATATATATATCAAACGCTTGTACAGCTTTACTAAGATGTAATGAATGTAAATACGATCTTTCTGGACAATAAAGTTTTAGTGCGGTTTTTAATCACTGCATTTTGGTCTGTTATGGATTACGGCATTTATACTAAGTAGCACTGGATAGCAATCATACTAAGTGCAAGGGAAAACAAAAGGTAGACATTAACCGTACACCGCATCATTACATGCAATGAATTGACCCCACGTGTTTTTAAAAATTTGGGTTTTCTAATTCATCTTAATCAGAAATCAATTTATTGTAATCCCCCTCTTCAAGTGTTTTGCAGAACCATTTCAAGACATCTGTAGATAAGCAAGTTAAGAGACACAGGAAGCTATCGCACATGGGTTAATTGAAAATTAGGGAATAATATACACCAACCACAGCATATTGACTACATACATGCACTATCAAATCAATGTGGAAACTGGGCAAATATTTACAGTTCATTAGGAATTCTCCAACAGAAATGCTTTAATGAGTGCAGGATTCCTAGGCAATAACAGTATTGATTAGTAGCAGTAACACTGACCTAATGAAGAAGCAGCCTAGCTGACCCAAATCTTAAATATTCAACAATGGCAGTGTGCAGAGATAAGAGAGTACCGTGTAACACAGAATATCTGAGCATAATGTAGCGCAATGGTTACTGACGGTAGTGACCTCACTAAGCTAAGCCAGAGCAACAGCGAGAATATTAAGCAAAGGTAAATCTGGATTTTTTCCCAATAACTACAAGCACGCCTAATACCATTTGTTATATATTGGCTAATCATTTTACGACTGAAATGCTTTTATTTTTTATACAAATGGCAACATGCCCACCGTCAATAAAGTCAGTGGCCAGTCAAGGAAAGGAGGGGAAAACTAATTTCCAAGTAAAAGCAGGTACCTCTCAATATTATTCTTGTAGCTGAGAGAGAGAAATAACTTTCTACTAGATGTAGACAGCTTGAGAGGCATAAGGCAAGAACCTGGATTTACAACGCTGCCGTTGGGCATTCAGGAATGTCATCCAGGGTAAAGAAAAGCAGAGAGCAATACGGGGACTACCACTAAGGTCATTACACATAACTCACTAAGCTGTCAATTTGCAAAATAATGACAAGCAGTCCCCAGAACATCTTTCATAAAAGTAGCGATGAGAAACTTAACGTGACAATCGATGAGCAAAGGACAGCAGTATTGACCGCAAATCAAACTTGACAAGATTAATAATAAGATTTTGCAGTCTGCTGACGAGTTTAAGCAGAAAGCAGAAGCACCAGACTGAATCTAGCTGCAATACTATATCCTGGCAACTAATATTAGTAGTCATTTGCTCATCAAAAGCAATTTCAGACTGGTTTGTCCTCACAGATATGCATACGTTTTTGCTGGTTTTGAGAAGGCATGTTTTTCATCACTTTCGCTGTGTTTCACACCACTTGCAATGTTTTTACATGACTTCAGAGTTTTACACAGAAACTTTATAATCTTTAAAAATCTTCATAGTTCATATGATGACCAAGTCAAGTCCCTGTCAGATTTCTAATACCAAATAACCTGACTCCACACAACTACAGTGTGGTGGACGGGTTAAAATTCCCACTAGTACGAGCGCCAGAAAAGGGCCTACATAATACCAAAACTTGAGCACTTAAAAAATCTAAATCAAATTGACGAAAGTAATAGAATAATGGGAGACTGGTGTGACGACTCCAAAATATAGGAAAATATACTAGCTAAAATTATGTTCATATTACTGAGAGAACATTTTTATAAAGCTTAATATCTGAAAAACCAAACTAAAATCTAACCTACCATCAAAGAAGTTTTATTTAAACCTTCTCAGATATTTCTCAATCTCAGATACCTGCTCAATATTTTCAATTTTCCGATGTTTCCAAAATTTGACTGGGATAATCATGTTGGAACGCCCACTGGGAAATTTGACTCAGCCCTCAGTCCGCACAAATACAATTATTTTGAAATGGAAGCATTCTACAGTTTTATAACAACAACAAATACACAGTTCTCTATGAAAACATGGAAATTTACTTAAAGAATGAAGATAAGAGCAGATCTACAAAAACATTTATTGAGCAAACAATCCAAGTAAATGCATCTCTGACAGAAATAATTTCTCTTGATACATGAAATCCCATTATACAGTGCAGTGTGAAACGCCTATTATCCAATACATGTAATGGAGAAAGTGATTAGATTTGTCACCTAATATTACAGATTAGGTGACATAATACGTGACAAACACTGACAATATATGCACTTCTGTGCAGCCAATTCTTCGAAAAATATTAGTACAGCAATGATGTCAAACATGAACAGCTATTAAACTTGGCCCATGCACAATGTACATGTCATGGCCCATGAAAATGCAAGTCAAAATATCCTAAAATATTGATTGATGCTGCAAGTTAAACGACTGTCAAGCCGCATGACAATGATGAAGTTTCTTTAGAAGAATTTCTGCAATTAGAATACTGCATGGATTCTAAAATAAAGATTGGTCGACTCGACTGTCTGTCAGGCCAAATGAATAATTTCTTTTCGAAAAACTTTTTTGAATTGTTTAATCTGAGAATTAGACTAATACAGATTCTACTTGTGAACAAAACATGCTGCATAGTAGTTGTTTAGCCAGATTCACCCATATAGCTATGCAGAAAATGATAAGTGACACGTGAGTAACAACTCTAGCTGATTAATCTTCTGTAGTTCAGAGGGAGTAACTCCTAAAAAAATCGATTACAAATGTGAACAGTAAAGAACAACAGGCCAAATGTCCGCGAAATCAGATAAAAGAAATAGCAAGCACTGTACTTGGATGAATATACTTTTAATAGTCCCAATAATCAGTAAGATAAGAAAAGCTCACTATGAAAATTGTTTTCATCGATCAAAGTTAATTTTAATGTGAAGGTGTTTTGTTCTTGAATTGCACACTCAGGTTGTAAGACATAATATGCTAGGTAGTGCTTACACCTGACTAATCGTTTCTATTTTGACAATAAGCTTGCTTGGCTCCCAATTATGTATATAACATGGGTTCCCAACCTTGGGGTCGCCAACCACTTTTCGTGGGTTCGCGGGCTAGTCCAAAAACAATTTTTAAAAAATATTGTTTTCATGGAAAGTATGCAAGTAGGTCTTGTTTTCTTAGTCTCTCATTATAGCATTTTGTTCTGGAAGGTGAAACTGGGTATTCCCGCCTAAATGCGGTATACCAGTGCTTGATTTTCTGGGGAAAAGAAAATACATGTTGTTCCATGCTGTACACTTGTGTACAGTGTACACCGCTCGAAAGCGTGTCGTTGTTCATTTTACCCAGGATACCTATTGTTCTTGCATTACTGGTGGCTGAGAAACAGGTGCAACTGTCACATGAACTAATAAAACAATCACTCATTGTTCATTATTTGTTGAATAGTAAGTTAATAAATGCAAGCGATAATGATGTTTAACAGTATAACATGTGATTATGTTCTTTGTCAAGTCGCGATATGATGCATGGTTCACCAAAAGGTTGGGAACCACTGGTATATAATGATATGAGTCAAATGCCACAAATGTTAGATAACTTGACCTAATTTGGAAAAGTCTTCTGGCATATAGACTCAAAAACTGGAACAAGTGTCTTAATCTTCTTTGCAGATAAATACCATGATCATAACAAAACCTTCTCAAACTAACCCGATTTTTGAATACATATATTTATTGTACAAGCCTCTGAATTCCCTATATAGTCCCAATACGAAACAATTCCAGTAAACAAAATTTAGTCTCAATTTATTCTCAGTACTTTCCTTAACTCACATTCCTGTTCCACCATTACATCACCGTTCCAGTGCATTTGTTGTACTTCAGCCTGGGTCTTGTCACAACATACAAAGGTTTATTGCACACTAACTGAGAAGGCATCGATTAATCCCCCAATTAGCTATCCAGAAAATGACAAATGACGCGTGAGTAACCACTCTAGCTGATTAATTTTCTGCGTAGTTTCAGAGGGAGTAACTATATTCACAATAAGCAGTCTCGCAAAAAAAAATCAATTTCCTTGACCACATGAACAATCAAGAACAATAGGCCAAATGTATGCTTACTAAGCCACTTATTACATGCGAAATAAGATTGACGAAACCAGATAAAAGAAAAAAGAGCAGCAGCTCACAGAGAAAAATTGGTCAGTAATGCTGATTCAGTGGTAAAAAGGTTTACAAGTAAGCATAATCAGAATAAAATCATATTTAAAATTAAAAGCAAACGCTCAACTGAAACACAGTACTTGAATTAATCTACTTTTAATAGTACAAATAATTAGTAAGATAAAATAAGCTCAATGTATAAATCTCACCACTTCATTCTTTCAACTACCATGCAACTTGAAACCCTACTATCAGCTCACAAAATTCGGTACCGATTGTATTCTTGATATTATACAATCCTCTACAATATAGTTCAATTTTCAGAAAAAAAGAAATTTCATAACCTTAGGAAATTGGACTTATTCTAATGCTCGAGAAAAGTGTTAGACAGTTTTGGCAATAAAAACATGATAAACAAAAGGTGTAATTAGTAAAATCACACTAAAATCACAATAAAGTCACAATCATTTCAAACCTAGACATGCTGAATTTTGAACAAATGATGATATCATGTTGCTAACAATATCAATGCCATAAAAGTATGACAAAGTTTCTTACAAATTGGACAGCTAGATTATGCTATGGAGTTGGGTAGGTTACTCCATAATTTCTAACATTTATATAGTTGAATTTGCTTGGTGGGAAGAAAGATGATTATTCCTTTGCATTTTAGCAAGATTTTTTGTAGGTGATAATTTAAATGTCTTTAATATTAAACTCCAATGAATGTTTGACTCTTGACTTTCCTTTATGACACAGCAATTAAAAAAGAAGAAATAAATATGCAACTCAGTTCACTCAAACAAAATAAATACAAAATAATTAAAGCTACAATTTTATAATTTGCCTTAAACAGCAAATAACAGATTATAATTCATCAGAAGAACTACTGTTAAGTGTTAATTACATAATATTTGCTTCACTCATAGAATCAGTATAGCAAAATTTTATATTTAATAGTCATAACTACCTTTTCATAAATCTTAACAGAAAAGTTAAATGTAGAATCTGCAACTGTCATGTAATATTTCCAAAGCTTTGCGGCTTTTCTGTACATCTTTTTTTAATAATCTTTTGGCTATACTTTTTCCAGTTAATACAAAAAATAAAAATGCTCCAGCTGCATGAAATTTTCAAACATAAAAGATATAATTTTTACCTTGAGAAACTGTGAGTTTAGCATTGCTTGAGTATTACATTTAAATTTAAAATACAAGAATCAGAGTTAACTTCAAAAATAAAAAAATTGCTTAAGCATCCAAATGGATAGTGGTCAAATGCACTTATAAATGAAAAAGCAAACAAATTTCTGATGAAAAGGCAAAATGTTTAAAATGATGGTAGAATAACTTAATTATGGATACTTATGACGAAATTGTTAGTGACTAGTATTTGTTTTTTGCTGTTACTACTTAAACTTAGAAAAATATTACACAGAAATTTACAAAAAATTGCCTAAAGTATAAAGCATAGTTAATTAATACTATCGCTGAATAGAAGATTTTAGGTGCTGTGGTAGCCCCACCATTCACCTGAAAATTATGATGTAACTGGTGGGCTTCACAACTTTTTATAAGTGCATCGTGGCTTTCCATAAGTGTGCACTTCTTAAACTAATTCAAACTTCTGCAGCTTATCCAATGTTCATGCAGAAGATCGCAAAATTAGCTATCCAATTTTTTGTAAAACCTATTATACCTTTTTCGGATATTAACAGTGCAAGTGCTGTTTTTCTTTAGTCGACGAATCCCATCATTGATGGAATAATGGGCATTCAAAAGGTGAGCGCCTAAGCGTGAACAGGTCGTGACTTTAAAGTGATTTTATTAATTACATGAACGGCTTATCACACTTTTATTATCAAACCTTTCTAGGATTTTTCTAAAACTCTGCAATAAGTATAATTTCTCAGAAGGCTCGGTATTTTCTTTAACAACCAATTATCGAATGTATGCAATACCAGGGCTTAAAGACATTGTATATTCCTACACATGCTGCCATCTATGCAGAATAATGTGAAAATTAGATTTATAAACTGTTCAATAATAAAATGAGTCACAAGATCAACTGTTTTAGTCACACATATGTAGAGAATAATGTGAAAACATATCTAAAAAATGCTTAGTACTATATTAAGTTCAAATGTTTAAAAGTGGGACAATTCCATAACTTTGAACTACCCAGAAAAATGTGGCATGTTTGATCATCGCAATATTATTTTCACTAGCGCTATTGAAAATTGAACAATGAAAGAGTGATTGAAATAAAGCTGGCAAATTCATTTTTTTATTAAGCTACTAAGGTACAGTATGATGTTACTTACTTACTATACTATGTGCCAACCAACATACCAGTCAGCCAGCAAGACTCAGCATCAGTGAAAAAAATAAATAAAAGCTAATCATTTAAAAATGTAACACCTAAATGTGTGAGAAATTAAGTTTATTATTGTTATAATAATTATTGTTGTTATTAATACAGTATCAGCAACTTGATCTTAGCTTGCCACACTGTAGCGGCAGTTTGTTCATTTTCATAATCATAACATTTATAGGTATTTGTTTCGGTTTTTTAGACTCATCAAGAATTTGTTCTATGTTGTTCTCATCAACTATCCAACCTACAAAAAATGTCATATTGCATCATTTTGACCACCAGCGATTTTAGGTACAAGGGGAAATAGCGATTTGGTCCAAAATAGCCTGACTGGACTAGTAAACCAACTTGACTCAGACTCAAAATGACAAAACACCGACTTGACTAATGATTCGAACTGCATGGAGAGTAAAACAGACAATTTTTATAACTGACGAATAAGCAATTACAATTTTCTTACTTGTGAAAGCATTTCAATTCCATGTTTGTTTGGTGTTTTTTGTCTATGGCCATCTTTGTATTATGCCTAAAGTGTAATTCTTAAAAGTTTCTATGTTCATGGACTGTGTTGGCATCTGCGTCTGGCTAGAAGCTTATTTCCTTGTTAATACGATGTTAAACATACACTCGACGAAGCACAAGAAAAATTCAAAATACATACACACACGCAGCTTTTTTCCTTGTTAATACGATGTTAAACATACACTTGATGAAGTACAAGAAAAATTCAAAATACATACATACACGCAGCTTTTTTCCTTGTTAATACGATGTTAAACATACACTCGACGAAGCACAAGAAAAATTCAAAATACATACATACACGCAGCTTTTTTCCTTGTTAATACGATGTTAAACATACACTCGACGAAGCACAAGAAAAATTCAAAATACATACATTACACGCAGCTTTTTAACAAGAGGCTTTTAAACTGGCTAATCAAATATTTACTTGAAGGGCTGTTTTGTCAGATATCTGAGATAGTATTTCTTAATGAAATAAGTAATTTGAACAATTTCCTTTAAATTGTAATTAGTACTACTGACAGAACATTTTTGGACACTTTTATGTTATAGATACTCATTATGACACTACTGCAAAGTTAGAAAAAATATAAAACCATGTGTAAAATAATGTATCTTGCACAGAGGGTCTGGCGCATACGAAAATTTAAAACATCAACATTACTCAACAAATTTAGTGCAGTAATAAGCAAAAGAACACCAAAATTAACAACAATTACTTTATCACTATTAAACAGGAACTTGATTGAAGCAGGAATGAATTGATTAAAACTTGAATTACTTTGATTTGAACCTCAGTTTGAAGTTGAACCTGACCACATAAAGTGACTAAGTATTTGATTCAGACAAAGAAAATAATGACTTGAGACTCAGCTCGGAATTGGGCATAATGACTCGAGACATGACTCAGCTTTGGACATAATGACTCGAGGCTTGACTCAGATTTGGGCATAATGATTCTAAAACTGTACACGGACTTGGGCCACTGTGACTTGAGACCTAATTCAAACTTGAACGCCAAAAACTTGGGGCCAAGAGGTGAAAAACTTGACAAGGTCTAGAAAAATATTTGTTTGTTTCCAACCGACTGTTCTGTTTTATGTGCGACTCAATTTATTTTTTACCTTTATCAAAATAAAATTTTTATTGCCCACCGACCGCTAACTGGTTCACATTTTATACAGTCGGCAGTTTTATGCCATATATATTTAATTAAATCAAATGAGAACTCATCAAAATTAGACTTGATAATAATGATTATAATCTGGTCAATTATTGGGTAATTTGCGTAAACGTAGTCACATGACAAGAAAAAATAAAAAATAAAATAAAATAAAATACCTATCTACCCATAGTGTAAACTGGCTACAAATTGGAAACAAAAATATTTTTTTCAGGCCATATAACATTGGTTATCATTGATCAACGACTGCTCGTCAACAGTACTCACTGTGCACAAACTTCTGAAAAAAGCATTTCAAGCCACTCAGCACCACAAACTTGTGACTTAAGTCAAAGCAGTGGGCAGGTTTTTGATACACACTAACATATGAAATGACTTACAGGACAAAAAATCCTCCATTTACACAAAGCTTAAAAATTCGTTCTGAAATTTTATACCACTTACATACTGCCTTTTTGCATGCAGGTCTTGTGTCGGCGGCAATGCTGTATAAAACTTGTAAAATTAAATTCCCACGATGACGATTAGGTGCAGCCATTTTAATGGTAGATCGTTCGAAACAAGTTCAGATAACATTGAGTGAAGTTTGAAAAAATAATCAAAGCATTCGTAGCACACATGTTACTAAGTAAGTAAGATTTTAAATTGCAGCTTGTCAATAATATTAAAAATAAGTTTTTGGTTAGTGAGCGGTGCACCCTGGAGGATGGGCCAGCAACATTTTACGAATTGGCACAAACATTTTAAATTATTATTTCTAGTTACATAAGTCTTTCCAGCAGGTAAGCAAAATGCCAAGTAATATAGATTTGCATGGAAAGTTTTTTGGGAAAATAATTTAACATTGCCTTTTCTTCCCCCTGATTTACATTTGCTTAGGTGACGTCATGTACTGGCGCCATCGGAACAGCATTGCAGGAGATTTATAAGGAAAACAAACACAAATTCCTTTTAACGCTAGCGCAAAATATACATAATTGCTGGAAATAAATATAGTGTTTAAGAAGCGATTGTTCTGAAACCTACTTCAGGCATCCTTTTCTTGTCCATTAAGTTTAACTTTACAATAAATGTGATGTGCATAGATTCTCTGCCATTAACAAATATAGGTCTAAAATAAAGTCAGTAAAAGAATTGCTTATTTACACAAACAAAACAAACCTCTATTACAAAAAACAATGAACAATACGAAAATCAATTGCAACATATCACTATTAACAACTGATAAAATTTTTTACTAAATAACAGGCTTCTGTGGTTTTTTTTATACAATGTATGTAAATAAATTAACATTGATAACATTGCAAGGGAAAGCCACAAACAAGATAAAAATCCACCAACTGTCTAAATCAGGTAACTGCATGTGAAGACCTTACCTTGTTTTGCTCTGTAGCCCAGACGTCTCGCTTTATCTGGTCTAGTTGGACGACTTGCACGATGAATTGCAGATAATTGTCTATACTGCCAACATCGTACTCGTAAGAGAAATCGCATAACATCGCTCTGTTTTTTGCGATACAATTCTTGCATGTATTTATATGCACCCATTGTCACCAATTGCCAACTACAAAAACATTTTAGGTAATGTAAAGTAAATAACAAATACTTAACGATCACATAAAACAATTAATAAACACTGATGGTCTTAGAATCCGACAAAAGCGGTAAACGAAAAATTCTATATTAACAATGTCTCAGAGAATTATTTCAACACAGCTATTCTGCGACTAAGCCTTTTGCATTCTCATCACCGACTCATTCTTGATTCGGAAGACAATTTATGAAGCACACCACCTTCAGTATTATTATTTATTTTCGTTCAATGGCACTGTTATGATCATTACGTTCACTGCACTAAGCATTTTGTTTACCAAATGACAAAAAATGTTTAGCATTTAAGCTCTTCTAATCTAATCAGATTATTAAATTAATGCAGACTATTAGATACAGAGACGTCCCCCATGTCTATTACAAGAAATGGCAGATGAAATAAAAGGATGACTAACAACATTATTTAATTTGTTGTTAACGCAAGGACAAATCCTGCAAGCTTGAAAAAATGCAAGAGTGTCATGAAAAAATGCAAGTGTGTCAGCTATACGTAAAAAAGGGAAAAGGAAGATGGCAAGCAACTACCACCAATATCACTAACGAGAGTAGTTTGTAGAGTGATGGGAAAGATTATCAGACACTACATATTGGATTATTTACTGAATAACAGATCTATACATATATATATATAAACCACTCTACTAGTCTACATTTGTTGTGGACTCTGGAGAAATGGACTAAAGCACTACATAATAGGGATTAAGTGGATACCATTTATTTAGATTTTGAAAAGGCTTTTCACCAAGGACCGCATCACAGACTTCTTCGAAGACTTGAGTCTTACTATATCAACAGAGAAATTCTCACCTGGATTTCTGGAATTTTACAAGGCAGAAAACAGAAAATAATGGTTCAAGGAAGTAGTTCGCAATGGCAGCCAGCGCATAGTGGTATAGTAAAGTGAAGTGTAGTGAAGTGAACTACAGTAAAGTGACCTCGGTCCAATGTTATTTGTGATATATATCAATGATCTGCGAAAAAATATTGCCGATTGTACACTGATGTTTGCAGATGACACTAAACTGTATAGGGAGAAACAATCAGAAGAAGACAGAGAAGTTGTCCAGGACGATCCCAACAACATGGTAAAATGGTAACAAAACCGGCCGTTAAATGTAGTAAAAGAGACTAGTGAATATAAGTTGATTTAAGGAAAAGACTGCAAGCAGATTCAATCAGTAAATCAGTAAAGACAAGACAATGGTGGAATAATACAGAGAAGCTTCATCAATATGGATCAAGATACTTTTGTTTGGTTATACAAGGCAAGGCGCTGGTGAGGCCACATCTTGAATGGCAGAGAGACGGCAGAGAGATTTACATGATAGAAATGTGCAAAATCCTGCCCCGAAAGTATGACACTACTGTTAGCCCCAAGCTACATCTCAGGGCCATAGGTTGATAGAAGTTCAATAAAAGGACATCATTTGAAGCTATATAAGTGAAGAGCAAATAAATTGCTAGGTCTCCACAGCTCCTAGTATAAATACATTAAAAATAGGCTGGTTAAGTACTGGACTTCGAGAGATCTGGTCTACATGTATAAAGGCTCAATTGAAGATTTGACGCCTAAAATAATCGCAAGATTTTGCTAGATGTTTTTGCTTTGCCAAAACATCCTAAGGGAAAAAATAATAATAATGTAATTAGAAATAAGTAACGTCTTTACAAATATATTAATTAAATATCAACCAGATTTTTGGCCTAGCTTTATCTAGTTTTGGAAAAAGAAGTTACAGTACATAGATGATACAAAAAACGTAAATATAAATGAGATTAAAAATCGTTAATTAAAAGTACATTACCACTCGCACCGAATGCTGACATAAAAGGCCGCTTCAGAATTTATTTGAAAAAAATTGTTAATAATAATCTACGACAGTAGGCCTGTTTAACTTAAATAAATACCGAATAGAATCGGTATTAAGCTAGCGCATTGAAAATAGTTATCATGTTAAGACTGAGTTACATTTTAAAATTGCTACAAAAAATATTTCAAGCGACCGCTCGCCTTTCGCAGACTTCCAGAATGGCGTCCACGGGAAACACGGGTTGTGAATTTGGTAAGGCTATAATTAAGATGGTTTATGTTTATTCTTGGTGAATGCGTGCACTAAAAAAATCATCAGTATTTGGTGAAAGTGAACTGTACTACAACCCCCAGTGTTATCTCGGAAATAACTATAATAATGTTATTTCTTGTAAGCTAGTTAATCCTGTCACCAGTTCTATTGACAGTATTGTTAACTAATCCGTTATTGATGAGCGAAATACTTTGTGTAAATCTACTGCTAGTCCCTCTCCCAATCCCGGAATCATTAATTCTTCAAATTGACAACTAAATCCTGGATCCCGACATAATAATGATTAAATTGTTTGATTTTTAATTAGTAATGACTAATGTGTGTGTAAGTTTTCTGACTTGCATAATTTTCTTTTGTCGAGTGACCCCGATCTTATTTGTTTCTGTGAAACATGGTTTGATCATGAAGTTTCCGACACTTCCATTTGTCTTGCTGGTTATGGCCATACGTGATAGGCATTGCGTATTTCCTTTGTTACTGTTACTGTTAGTCAGACTGGCATAGCCATTATCTATAAAGCCGCATTAAACGCTACCTTACTCGATGTTAATGTTACTGCCGAGGTTGTCGGTATTCAACTTCATTTGTCATGCCAACAAAAGTTGAATATTCTATGTTTTTATCATTCATGTAACCCAGATTATATTGCTGCATTTGATGTTTCTGATACTGATGTACTTTGAGAAATTGGAAAAGCAGTTGATATATGTGTTGGGCGCTGAGTAACCCAGTAGCCGAAGTAGGACAATTGGCGTACATGGGCTTGCCTAAGTAAGACGCGTCATACAGAAGCTAGTCCAAGCAGGATATTAGAGACAGGTCATGGATTGAGTCGCTAAGCGTACTGACACCGTCCGTTGTCCTTGTTTATGTAATAATAATTAAACTTGTCAATACACGTTGAGTAATTTATTATACATCTGATAAAATAAAAGAATTTTATTCTGAGTTAGAAGAATTAATATTTGCCAATATTAACTTTCCTTGAAGTGAAATAAGCGCACTTTTTAGGTGATTGCAACATTTGCTTAAGGTATATCATTTTTTATTTTGTCTTGCTTCACAGACTGGACATTTGCTTAAGGTATATCATTTTTTATTTTATCTCGCTTCACAGACAGGTTGATCCTTTTCACTCCCTCTTGGACAAATAATTGTTTTCTACCAAGTAAACGGGTTAGCGAGTTATGTGCCTTACATAGTTTCATACTCAGTTTAATATTATGATTATATTTATAGAACTAATTATAATGATTATATTGTTGTAAAAAATATATTTGTTAATTGTCAAGGACTATCCATCATTATTATAGAGTTACTTTTTTATAAAACAAATATAGTTTTATGTTTTATTATGTCATAAATCTCGATTCTTGACAGAAATCGCTAGTGTCCTACTTGGGCTGCCCATGTACGACACTGCTGTTCCGCAAATTTAACACATGCGTTTTACCAGAAGTGTCCTACTTCGGCTAGTGGATTATTCGGTGCCCTACAATATGTTCTAGTAATGACACTGTGATTTGTGCTTATTTCAATATGTCTAACTTAGTTTGGCCTGACCCTTTGCCCCATACTGCTTTTGATGTTCTGTTTTTGGAAATCATTAATGAAAATTTGTTGACCCAACACATTAACTTCCCTACCTGTGATAAGAAGTATTTAGAACTCCTATTATGCAACTGTCCTGAAAAAAATCAACTTTTGCATTACTAACCTTGGTTTTTCAATTAGTGACCATGATACTAGCCTTAAATTTTCTGTTGATTTCTCTTACACATATGAAAATATTATACCATGGAGAGCCTATCGCAAAGCTTTACTACCTCAGTTGCGTCATTTTTTGCATACATTAACTGGCGCTATGAGTAATTGTAATGTTATAAGTACCTGGACCTTTTCTTCCACCCCTACAACTATGCTGTTGATAATTTTGTCCCTCTGAGCAGAACCTCTAAGTCTGAGTGTAAAAAGTTGTGTGCACCTTGGCAAAATGATAAATGTGTCCACAAGCTAAATCTAAGAAGCTTAAACTTTGGAGGCTGTGGAATCGTACTAATTTGTGTAGCACTCTTGCTGAGTACACCAGGCAACCCCTGTAGTTAAGGTTGTCTATTCGCCATGCAAGGATGAGGTACGAAAATAGACTTGCAAGTAGGTTGAGCAAAAATGGTAAGGAATTCTTCAGGTATAGTATATACTTTTATAGTAAGCCTTCCAACTGTATTATTTCCATTAAAGATTGTAACAATAATGTTGTTATTTGTCTTAAAAAGGTTGCTTCTACCATAAATGATGCTTTCTCTTCTTTCTTCGCCCATGAGCTTGATGATAATGTATTGCCTATTCCTTCTTCTGGCTGGAATGCTGATTCTCTAAATGACATTAATTTCAATATTAACCATGTATATGCTAAGGTTGTTAACTTAACACCATTTAAGGCTACAAGGCCCGATGAAGTTCGTGGCTTTATTTTAAAATCCTGTGTTCTCCAGCTTACTCTCCCTCTTTTCCTTTTGTTCGATTAGGCTCTTGAATCTGGAGTCCTCCCCCAGTGCTGGCTTAACTTTAACATTAATCCCATCCTTAAACAGTCAAATGCATGTATTCGTATGATGATCTTTGCCCCATATCTTTAGTGGTTGTCTTCAAATGCTTTGAATCCGTATTATGGGACAAGATTCTAACCTTTCTTATTTAAACTGAATGAATATATAAGTCCCAACAAGAGGTTCTCTTCCTCTACGTTCAGTCGTCCCTAATCTGTTGTCATGTTTAAATCAGTGGACTTGCTTCTTTGATGATCCTACTTTGCCTGATATTGTTGTACTTTATCTTGATTTCAAAAAGGCATTTGATTCTGTCCCCTACCAATGTCTCTTATTTAAGATGGAATAGTCTGGTGTAAGAGGTAAGCTTCTTAAGTGGTTCAGTTACCTTCTTACTCATCGTTTCCACCATGTTGTTCTTAACGGTATAAACACTGAATGACGCCCCGTTATAGGTGATATCCCTCAAGGAACCTTGAGTGGCCCATACTGCTTCCTTATTTTTATAAATGATATTACCGATTGTATTTCCACTGGGACTAGCATCCCATTATTTGTTGATGATTTAAAGCCCTTTCATCCAATTTGAGACGATCTTGATCGTTATATTTTACAACATGACTTGAATGAAATTTTAGACTGGTGCAGTAAATGGTTGATGACACTTAAACCCAGTACATGTGCTTTACTTAGAATACGCCCTAAATCTATTACACCTTACTTTCTAAATAATGCTCAAATAGCTGAAAATGTTGTATTAGAGACTTGGGAGTAATGATTTCAAATGACCTCAAATGGAATTCCCATGTGAATCATATCATTGCAAAAGTAAACATTCATTTTGGCACGATTAAGCAGTGTGTGATATCAAGAAGTGCAGCAGTAATTATTCCTCTCTATAAAGCTGTTGTTCAACCCAATATGGAATACGAGCCCGTTGTATGGTCACCTTAGTACTCTACTTTCAAGAATGCTCTCGAAAAAACTCAGGATAGATGTTCTCGTCTTACTATTGATTTGGATCCCGCTTCATTTTGTACTCTTTAACAAAGGCGTGAGACTGTAGACCTTGTGAACTGCTTCAAAATAATTAGTGGAAATACTGTTCTGACTGAGGCAGACTTTTTTCCAGGCCTCACAGAGTTCTGCATTGTCATGAGTCGTAAATTATTTGTGCAACCAGCTAGAACCAACATCAGATCACACTTCTTTGGGTATCGTGTAGTTCAACCATGGAATCATCTTTCGTCATCAACCATCTGTGCTTCATCAGTCGACAGTTGCAAAAGGCATATGAGAGAATACCGTTTATAGATAGTTACCATCTATGTCCTTATTTTGGATAAGGTATAAGGTATAATATTTGTCAGTGTGACAAAAAGAGTTTATATTATCACATTGTAACTGTTATACATCAAATGAATTGTAATTACAATAATTGTAATATATTAATATAGTTACTAACTACATAATATTTTATCAACAGGAAATATATGATGCATGGTGGTCAAGAAGCAAATCTTGTAAGACCACCATGAGAAGTGGAGAAAAAACTGTTTTATTAGCAAGAGAACGAATTATAGAAAAACAGGGAGTTCAGCAGAGACCTTATGAAAAACCATAAAAATATAAACTGTAAAGTAACCAGTCGCGGGATGTACCATAATTATCGCACTTCATGGCAAAACCCAAAAATGCGTTATAAGTAAGATTTGAGCAGAAGAGATTTCATATATATCTTTAAAGCCAAATAATTTTCAATGTGTTGTGATATAAATTGATGTTTTATCCCGTAGATTTGGTGCACTAAATTCTGGAACATTGGTCCTGCAAAATGGAATATAATGTTCATTAAATCTAGTAAAGTGATATTGGTGATTACATGTGACAGGATTTATGAAATGCAGGGTTAAAAAACTGGGGTGTGTTTTGTACAAATAGATAGTGAGGTGGTAAAAAACTAAATTTAAAACTCATTTTAAAGTTCAGTTGGGGCTTGTTTAGTTAAATTAAATAAGTGATTCCCAAAAACCTACCTGGTGTCTGGCTAAATAATATAAGTTTGTTGGATATGTTTTCCCCCATAGAATACAACAGTAAGTTAAATAGGGTAATATTAAACAGTTATATAGTGTTATTTAGTGAAAGTTGTGTAATTTGTTTTTAATAATTGAGATGATGCTAACATTTTTTGCAATTTTTGAACTTATATAATTAACATTGGACCTCCAATCAAGTTTTTCATAAAGCAAAACCCTAGCAATTTTATAGTTTTAACTCTTTCAATAATTACTCCATCAATTTATATATATATATAGGTCATAATTATCAGGTAATTTTTTATTTCTAGAATGGAAAATAACACATTTTGTTTTTGGGGGATTTAATGATAGTACATTTGCCTTGAATCAGTCAGCAACTAATTTTAAGAGTTGATCTTTTTCTGCAACAGAGTGATAACACAAGTCAAAAAACAAAGTAGTGTCATCAGCAAATCGAAATAGATTATTTCTATTTAGTAACTTGTTTAGATCGTTTATGTAAATAAAAATAATAATGGTCCTAATATGGATCCTTGTGGCACACCGCATGTTATAATTTGAAATTTAGAAAGACAGTTATTGCATCTGACTACTTGGATTCTGTTAGACAGATAATTTTCAAACCAGTTATAAGACAAACCTCGAACACCATAATGTGAGTGTTTATGAAGAAAATGGCCGTCAATGCCTGAACTTTTGTTGGGATTATGTATTTGTAGCTATGTAGATTTTCGGCAAGTTTAACCAAATCTAGCTTTAGGAGTAGCAGAACGTACGCTATTAGCTGCAGAAAGGAGTGGGTGGAGTTATCTAATAAATAGTAACGCCTCATTGTCTACAACAGACGGAATGAAACTTTGAAGAACTAGTTCGAAATATGAATGTATGATACCTTCGGTGAACATCGTGGCAGGATCAGTTCACTGGCGGAGCACGAGAGGCAGCGGAGAGGACTTCTCTGATCAGGATGCTCTCATTCTAGTTGAACGTTATCGTTTACCTATACAACATACATATAAGTGGAAGGGGTGCAAGAAACCACAAAAACTGCCATGTATTCACTTGTGCTATTGGAAATCTAGGAAAAAGCCTTTTGCCAGAACGAGAGAACTGGAGTATTCCAAAATGAAAGTTGAACTGAACCATTTTCACAAATTTTCATTAAAGTACTGAACCATCATGGTTGTGAATACCCATTATTTTTATGCTACTACTTGGAAATGTTTGCAGTAAAGCTGTTGGCATTTGTCATTCTATAGTAGTTGATTTCTAAATAATTGCAACTTTGCACATAATGCTTTTGCATGGCCTTATCAGTAATAAAAGTGTAGCCTTTCTTTTACTAACTTAAATTTTTCCCTAAAAGTGTATTAAAGCTAATGGTTATTATCTTTTAGATTTGGAATGGTTAATGAGCACTAGGGTAAACCTACCTGCAGTGAAAAAGAGATCGTCTGAACTTCTCACTCGACGGACAGTGAAAAAGCAATGGCAGGTGTGTAAGGTTTGTCTAATTAGCATTGTTGTTGCTGCATTACAACTACTAAATGGCTGCTTAGTATTCACCTGAAGAGTAGAAAAAGTCTTGCATGTTTTCTGTTCTGTCTTACAGACAGCAATCAAATTATCAGAGAGAGTTTGCTTTACCTAGGCTTGTTTGTTTACTTCACAGTATTTGTATTCCTCTTTTTTGTATTTGTTTCCTCCATGCAAGAATTGATCAACATCAAGAAGAAGATTAGCTTATTCATGCCACATTGAACAGACTGATATATCTTTAAAAGAGTTTATAGAATTCCAAGAACAATTAAATTCCTGGAATTTGCTTCCTTTTTATGCGACTTATTTTGGCTTAGGTGTCCAACAATAAAAATGTATCGGCTTGCACCTGCCATTTTTTCTCATTCAAAAGGCACATCTTTTTCTTAGTACAATAATCTCTGTTCAGCTTAAGTGTTCTTGTACTTCTAGGCTGCATGGCTGTTGAGAACTGTTACTTGCATAGACTTGACTACGTTATCTGGTGATGACACACCTGCAAATGTGCAGAGGCTTTGTTTTAAAGCTGCAAATCCTGTACGAGAAGACTTGATTAATGCCATGGGAGTCAAGGATAAAGGTACCTGAGTTCAATGTGTACTTTACCGTTTGATTAATAATTTGTCATTTGTTTAGAGTCTAATTTTAAAGTTAACATTATGTTTAGCAATAAAAAGCTTGATGTTATTGTGTTTTGTAGCTAGCTTATCTTGTAACAATTATGTATTTGGTATCGAAAGAATATTAGCTTAATTTACAATGCTGATATAACTTATGTGTGCGTGTGCCTAATGCAACCAAATCTGTTTCAAGCTGTTTTGTTATTTTACAGGGATCACAGCAGCAGCTGTATGTGTGTATCCAGAACGTGTGGCCGATTGTGTCAAGTACTTGAAAGAATGTTGCTGCACTAAAGTATCTGTTGCATCAGGCATGTTACTGTAGCACACATTTGTACTGAAATTTACACAGTAACATGTTTTAATTTTTACTGATTAGAAAAATCCTGAAAATTACACATCAAATTTCACACCTTCAAATTTATAATTTATAACATATACATTAAAATAAGGAAATTATCAAGCTTCTTTCAGTATCGAGTTTTCTTCTTGTCGAGTATAATATTCTACCACTCGCATATATTAAAGGTTAACTTATGTGCGGATCAGTTAAAAAGAACCAGCCCAGTTTTGAAATTTGTTGTGACATCCAAAGTTTATGTAGAATTATGAGTTTACTTATGTTTCATTTTAGTTGCTACCGGATTTCCAAGTGGTCAAACTCCTCTCAAGACTCGGTTATCAGAAATTACACAAGCTGTTGCTGATGGTGCAATGGAAATAGATGTTGTAATAAATAGAAATTATGCATTATCTGGCAATTGGAAAGGTTAGGATTACTGGCACATAATTTGCATAATAATGTCAGTAAAACTTGTGACCTAGTACTCACTTTAATAGTAGTAATTTCTGTCTTTTAAAATATCAGAATTTTGAAATCAGAATATCAGAAGATGTATTCATTAGGCCTCATTTTCAATGATATGATCATTGCATGATGCTGTTCATCATGTCTTAAAAGCACTTTTTCAACATAATCAATAAATGCCTTAATTACTTCTGAATTATTACTTCCCATCAAGAATAAAAATTTATCAGCATCGCTCATGAGGATAATTACATTGATGCGATTATATAATTTTTCTCTAAGTTCATTGTAATATGTGAATTTTATAACAAAGGGTAATTAGTCTTCGATTTCATTTCTTAAACAGTATGAGTATATACGATTCGCAGCTGCAGTTTTTCTAGGTTTAACGTACCTCCTCCTTTCAATACACAAACTATGAGAGCTGATTCTCAGTTTTGTAAATTTTATTACAGCATATTTGGAATAGCCAGAAAGTAAATAGTTTTCTAGTTGATATTGTTTTTTGAAGGTTCGTTACATTCGCAGTTTGTTTCGACCATCAGGTTTGTTATCATTATGGATTTCTTCTTTCCAAAATAGAGTATAATCAGTTTTTATTTTTTCTTCTAATTTATTAAGTAGTCGCTTAGGTGAAAATATTGTCTGGTGATTCCAAACATGTCCAAAGCCATATGCACATAATATATACTTAACAAAAATAGTCCAACAAAAGCACTTCTTAGCTAAGTTTCGGTTTTCGTTATAAGGTTGGTATACATAACTATCATAAGGTTGACTAACAATATGTATCCAGTAACGGATTGTATCTTTAATTATTTTAACAAATGGGGAAATAGCCCAGTTCTGCCCTAGTCTCTTATTTGCTTGATTTATTATCGACATTCAAAAGAAATCTGCATAATTTTGCACATAAATCTGCACATATACTTATTATAATTCTTGTTTATGTAATAAAAGATTTACAAAAAGTTTGTTAATGGGTATCCATTTTCATAAGTCAATATCTTGTTGTTTGATCTGCCTTACTGAGCTGCTGTAGTTTGTAATAACTTTAAAAGAACTTCCTTCATTTGCAGATAATTTCACTCTGGTTCTAATTGTTTAATTCTGTAACATCTAATTATAAAATCCTAAAAATCATTCTAACTCCGCTTTTTAAATGCTCCCTGCAAAATATCCAATATTAATCGCAGATATTGACATTTTGGCATGTGACGGCTTAAAAATATGTCTGGTATATAACGTTTACTGCATTGTAGTGGAGTATTACAGGCTATCAGGAGCAAATATTTTGGTAGATATCAGGATTTTGGTATGTCGTAATGTAGATTGAGCACTTCGTTATAATTATTATAATCTTAATGTCAAGATTATTATTAGTGATGGTACTAAATGTGTTTGTGTCATCACTTCATTCTGATATGTCAACCATTCCCAAATGCAGTATTCTACTGTGAAAGAACTTTTTCTGTCTGTTCTTCTCTGGGTTAGCTTATCTGTTACTACACATTTAGCCAACTCATTAAAATTCTTTTAAATGCTGTTATTTAAATAAATTGTGATGTGTTGTTTAAATTGTATTTTTTAAAGTACTGAAATATATGCTATTTGTATTTTAAACTATTGTAATAAATATATGCTATTTGTATTTTAAACTACTGTAAGTTATAATTTTTTTTTGGTTTTTGAATTTCATTTCAAGTTCTCCCAGCAAAATCATAAATTTGCCCTAATTTTAGTGTATCTTACTATTAATTGTTAATATTTATAAATAAATTTTACATTACCATTTGAAAATTATTGTTTTCTGTTGATTAGGTGTTTATGAAGAAGTCAGACAAATGAAGGAAGCCTGTGGAGAGGCTCACCTCAAAGTAATTTTGGCTACCGGTGAATTAGCCTCTCTCACAAATGTTTATAGAGCTAGCATTACAGCTATGTTTGCCGGTAAGTTCTTTGTCAAAGTTGTCTATATTGTTCATATTAAAAAAAATTGCTGGTGTAAGGCTTCATAGAGAGATTGGTGTTTCCACCACTAGAGCTTCTGTGACTTCACAGTTGAAACCATCAATAGTGTATTTCCTAGCTAAAAACAGGAAACGAAAATCTGTCATTTCTGTCTAGAAAATGTAGGGCAGGAAAAAACATCATTTTTGTTGCTCTCGACAATTTTTTACGAATGATTAGTTCTTGGATGCTTAGCTATGGTTTTTTAATCATCGATGATATTCTGTTTCATTCTTGCCTAGTAGTTGATTTTAATGTATGTAATTCTATTA
This sequence comes from Tubiluchus corallicola, assembly GCA_030141605.1. NCBI lineage: Eukaryota > Metazoa > Priapulida > Priapulimorpha > Priapulimorphida > Tubiluchidae > Tubiluchus > Tubiluchus corallicola. The sequence continues at coordinate 681,822 of JAQGDQ010000045.1, read as the reverse complement.
AATGGGTTAAGCATAGTAAGTATGCAACAGTGTGTGGGCTATTAGCACTTTATTGGCTAGAACAGCAACTTCAGTTCAATTAGTGTTATGGGCAAAATACTTTTGCAGAGCATAATTATGTCTATGTTGCTTTAGCAGCATTCCTACAGCTAGTATTGCCATTAATTAACAAAGATTTTAGGATCTGATTACTTGTCAGAAATTTATCAAATTTTTGACACTATTTGTCAAAAATTAATTTTAGTGACTCAACTCTTTTAAAATTTATGTTCATTGGCATTTTTTATGTCTTAATTCCCAGATGTTTTGATATGACAAACATTAAAATTCTTTTCAAAGGTGCTGATTTCATTAAAACTTCCACGGGTAAAGAAGGTGTAAATGCTATATTACCTGTTGGACTAGTCATGGTTCGAGCAATACGTGAATACTATCAGAGAACTGGAAAAAAGGTACCCTGTATTACCTATATATGTATATATTTATATATATGTGTGTGTGTGCGTGCATGCGTGCGTGTGTATGTATTTGCTACAAAAAGCAAATTAAGGTAATAATCTAGCACCTGGTGTTTGTTCGGTGTTACACCATGACCAAATGTTTATAAAAGGGTCATTCCTCATGTCTCTTCTCTCTGCATATATTTTTTGCAAAAACTTTTTCAGCACAAGATTGTTTGCCGTCTGAAGGCGAACTCCTAACAATGCTTTGATCACTGTTAAGTACGCTGATTGTGCCGCATGGAAACTTTTCAGTATCCATCCTACTGAACTGTATAAAATAGCATCTTCTATCACTTTCTTTTTTACCCAAAAAGGCAAGTCCACATTCTTAGCACCAAAAGCAGTAAATTTGGCCACATGACTTTGCTTAATTACAAAGTGTTCTTTTATGATGATTCTACATAACCAACTTGGGTGAACGCTGCTCCCAAGTAGACATAAGAGTTACAGTTTTTGACAGTCAAATCTTGAAACCGCAGCGGTATCTTATCATACTCTATTCCATTTATGACCATGAATGCTGTTTTACTCTGGTTAATTTCCATACTCGAGCTTTTACAAAAGTTGTACTGAATGCTGAGCTTGACCTCACATTGCTGGCGATTATAAGCGAATAAAACAGTGTCGTCCATGAGTAATAAACAATGTAACTGGTCAAGAAAATCATCGGGTGATAAAAGGCGCTTCAGATCCCATACAAGTTCATTTACCTAGACCGTAAAAGAAAACAACTAGTGGGGGAACCTTGGCGGACACCAATAGCCGTAGATATTATTGCAGCTCCCAAAATAAGTTTTGTATCCGTATAAAGAGCCGATATTGCAGCGAGTATCAAATAGCTGCATCCTAGGCTAATTAACAATCTAATGAGAGCATGTCTAGGCACTTTAATCTACGTAAATGATACACAGTTGACAACCTTTGTGTTTTGCGTAATCAATTAAAAGTCCTAATCCTACTATATTCTCCGTACATCCATGTCTTTTTTGCGCGCCTGCCTGTTCTATTCCCGGTTGAAACGATAGTTCTAGTCTCCGACACAACATTAAAATTAAATAGCTTAGCGAATGTGTCCATAAAGGCTGTACCACTATCATTTCCACAGCGCAATCGAGAACCTTTCTTAAAGAATACTACAAGTCTGGAAGCTATCCATGCAACCGGATATGTCACGGTTTGAACATTCTTGCCATTAAACTTAAAGGGAAACCTGATAATTTTCCATATCCTAACTTACTTTGAAGTACAGTAACAAGGAAACATTTGAACCCCTACAATATTGCCAAAGTGTTTCTAATAATTAAATAATGGCTTCAAAACTTAATTAATGGCCACTGAATGCAAGAAGTGATGACGTCACACCTGAACATAATTTTGTAGTAGCATGAACTTTCATGAGTGTATTGTACATGTTTGCGAAAAATATACAGTGCTGCTGTGCAACTTTGAATCTTTGATACACAAAACTTGGCAAATTTAAGTTTAAAAACTTAAATTTCAAGTTCACCGCTGTGCTAACACATATGCTACAATGCACTTTTGAAAAATCAGGAAGTCCAAAATTTATGTCATAATTTTAAAGTGAATGGCAGCAACTGCCATGCATGAAAATTTCTTTATGAGTTATAGACAATTTTTTTGCAAATTTCTCTGTTCAATTTTTCTAAGTTTAAGTGGTAACAGGAAAATGAACCCAACATATTATACGACTTGTCCTTTTCTTTAAATGCATTTATTACGAATAGAAAGTTGCAGATACTTTATAAAAAAAATTTTGTTTAAGTGATCTGATCTTCAATTTTGACACCAACATGTTCTTTTTTGAAGATTTTCAATACAATATGTTATTTCTGCAAATAGTGTGGTAAAAATTTCAATTTATAACTACAGCTGTGAAACTTCCAGTAGCTTTTTGAAAAATACATAACTTAAATGCACTTATAGAGATTGTGTGTTTTTTAGGTTGGTTTTAAAGCAGCTGGTGGTATTCGGAGTGCAAAAGATTCACTTGCCTGGATGTCAATGATGAAGGAAGAACTGGGAGAAGAATGGCTGAAAGCAGACTTGTTCCGCATTGGTGCAAGTGGCCTACTAATTGACATAGAAAGGCAGTTATACCACTGGGTATATGGACGCTATGCAGCAGAACATGAGTTTCCATTGTCTTAGAAACTTGGCTAGTAAACTGTCTGGATATTTACTTCTGGTAAAGATTATAGTGCTGGTTTCTTGAATAGTTAAAGTGTCAAACTGTCATCATGATTTTATATAGGCCCGAGTGCTTGAATTACAGTAAGTTCTCACTTAATGATTTCCCGTTTAGCTACGTTTTGTTATAACAGTGCTGAACATTTCTCCACCCTTTTCCACTTAATGACACTCAATTCATCTTAACATTTTCTTAAAGCTAATTTTTATTTTATCAAAAACATTTTTGCTTTAGAGTATTAAAATAGCACGTATTTCATCATTCTATTCTAAAAATGCACTAGAAATTAAAACAGTAAAATTATTATATAGTAAACTATGTATAACTCGGAATCTTGCATATCTCGAACAGATCTCGTCGAACAGATTTTCCCTTTCATTCTAACCTTTAAGAAACGTGTTATTCGAATTATGGCATAAATTGAACCAAATTCCCGGTACAATTCTTAAGAATCTGATTGAAATTACCTCGCCTATTTCGAACAGCCTTAAAAGCGAGAAGTGCTACGTGAAAGTGTGCACCGCATTATGATTTTGACTTCTTCTTTCAGCAAAAATTGCAAGATTATTGCATTGCATTACCTTAACAGAACATGCACACAACATGGCTTAGCAGACATGGTTCAATGTAGATCACAACATTATTATTGCCGAATTCTATTATCTATGCTACTCAGACTACAGTAAAGGTGGACCAGTCATTTTATTTTTAATTATTCATAAAAATTGTTGTTTGATGTCATATTAAAGGCCCAGTTTCTCATTTTCTCAGGCTGTAGTGTTACTAGTGTTTTGTTCTACATTGATGAGTAACTCCTTTTTGCTTTTTTACGAACCCTGTCTAACTTGTATTTTTGGTTAACAAAATTTCCAGTCCCAGGGTGTTTGAATTATACGTAGTTTACTCTGTATGCATTTGCTTCCCGACTGATTACTAAATGCTAGTCACTTGCACCGAGCGAGATCTGATTGCTTCTGATTTACAGGCAGCTGGGTGCAAACTTTTCCGGATTGAATTTTGTCTGCAAGCTGTTGCTATAGCAAACAGATGAAAGTATCTAGATGAAATTGTTCCAAGGTCACCCCAGGACTTAGTTTGACTATGTAGACATGCAGCCTTGACTGTGACAAAGCTTATTATTCAACTGCTGCCTAGGCTTCGACGTTAACGGAAAAGAAATTGCTAGCTAGGCATTGGTAAGGATACGTGATTTCAAGCAAGCAAAAATAAATTAATCAGTAGAAATATGAATAGAACTCATAAATGGTTTAATTTATATGATTTAAGCAGCATTGATTTCTGGCTCTGGAACATATATCAATTCTTTTTCATTACTTTCCGTCGAAGTCTTGGCTTTGTTTAAGAACGTTTAGCTTAACTTCACATTTTGCTGGAACACATAAGTATCATTAATCGAGTACTTATTGTACTGCTTTGTTTGCAGACCGTTACTAGTTGATTACAGGCATAACATGGAAACAAATTTGCCTGTAAATTTGACATCGTCTTTACACTACTTTACAGCTATAAAGTCATATTTGCAAAGTATGCAGAAAAAACATCGAATTAAAGTGGCACATGGTTTAAGAATAAAAATTTTATTTTGTAGCTTGTTTGCAGACAATCAAATAATAGGTGGTCTGAGTGTATACAGTCAATATTTATTTCTAAAGCATAGTTATATTATAGTTAGGTATTGAGTAAGTATGGAAATATGCATGCATCAGAAGAAATGCTAAATTGTATTAAATAGTATGCTGCAATCATGTATGATTTTAGTTAGCAACAAAACATGTTTATAGAATGTATAATTTTTCGCTCTTTCATTTTCGCAATAGAGTGGTATTATGTAAAGATAGATCATTATAACTGTAAAGACCATTAAATTTCTAATTTGCTTTTCTAGTATTTTGACATTACTGAGCTACTGTCTCTAGTGGCTCAAAACTACTCTAGTGTTTTGCCTTCTGAGCTACTGGAATACCAGGTGGCTTATTTTCAAACTGTCAAGTTGAGATGTATTGCTAAGAAAAAAGTAAAACAAACTTTTCTTTGTAACAACCCCGTGAAGTACATAGGTATTTTTATTAGCATGTCATGTGAATTTATAGAGAGTTAACTAATTTAAATTAAGTTTAGTTTTTTGTTCCTTTTAAGTGGAACATTTAGTACTTACATGGACAGTCACATGCTTAGGTGTTTATGTGCGTATGGCTAAGGAACTGATTGGATGATGTTTGAAAAAATGAAAGTGTGCAAACTGGCTGACACTGTGCTCATGATGACAAATATCAGTATCAAATGTGATAAATTGTTATTCTCGAGTTGAATCAGCCATAAACTCCCTTCGCCAGGTTCTGATTTCTTTCATGAAAGTTATGTTATTCGTTAGACAAGAGTGTCAGTTGTTTTTGCTTATCGTTACATGTTCAAATTCTCATTATTTCTTTATCACTGTGATGTGTTACTGTTGACCTATTAAGTAATCCCAAAAAGAGTGAAATATAGTGTAGTGCAATAAACAAAACTGACTAAGCGAATGTTATGTGTACCCACTATAATTTTATAGAGTTAAGGTAACATGTTTATCATCCTTCTTTTTAATTTTTATTCATGACACACATTTCATTAAATTTGGGTCAAATTGCATTTCTCAACTCTTTGCTCAACTTTTATATTCTATCTAACCTAGACCTATTCAGTAGACTTGAATGAAGGTGAAAATGTCCTGATGTTCTAGAAAATGTTTTTCAGATTTGCAACAGACAAGGCAGGCAGACAAAAAATATCATTAAAAATGTCATTGAATATCATTAATGCTATTTATTTTTAACGTCATACCATTGCACTATAATGAATACTATAATTACATTTTGAATGTGAATGGATGTTTACTTAATATCCAAATTTTAGCACGAGATGAAAATTGATCACAATTGTCAATTTTATTGACTCATTATACGTGCAATGTTATAAGGTACAATAAAGCATAGCTGTAAACTACAAAGCATATCACAGGTATACGAGTAAATTAAGTCTTTCATGTAGATAGAACCTTTCCATCAGTCATTGCACTTCTTAAACCTATCATATGATGCATCTGTACGATTACAGTGTGAGCAAGATACGACAATGTAAACTTTAGTAATAAAATAAAATAGTACTCTAGTACTCTAGTGAATATCACAGCCTCACAGTAGCATTCATATATATAAGAAGAGATTTAAAACAGTGCTCTGGTGAATATCACAGCTTCACAGTAGCATTCATATATAAGAAGAGATTAAGAACTTGTCTTAAAAACTAAAGAAAGCAAACTTTCTATGCCAAGATATTATACATTTTAGAATTCCATTAGTAGCCATTATCTCAATCTGGCTTTGCAACTTGTGGTCACAGTATTTTCACTGATTTCTTTAATGGTTTTATTAATATTTTTTTAGAATTTTAATTTTCATTTGACATTTCAATGCAAAGACATTTATTGCTAAGTAGATTTGCTGTGTAAAATTCTAACATTAGCTTTACTCTGCAAAAGTCTACAGTTACCAGTTTTACTGGAACTGGGGTCATAATCACTGGGCATTTGAAGCATAACTACTTTTGGTGCGCACTATGCAGTGTGTTTTGTGAAACATTCTATTTAGTTATGCGAGTTAGTGGTTCTATTTCATTAAGCTATTAAAAATATAATTCAATATTCATTTGCAAACATGTAAGTAAATTATATCCATGGTTAAAATAAAATACACCCACACTGCAGTTATTAATAATTTCAAAATTATGACAAAACGAATATGTGTTGCCACTATACTATGAATGATCATGAAATGCATGTAGATTCTAATAAGAATCCACATAACACTCAAACAAAACTTCATCCTATAGCAAGACGTCTAACATTAAAACAAAAAATCCAAAACTTAGGTATATTTGTAACAGTAATAAACTAAAAATTTTAAAAGGAACGATTATATGGGGAAAAGCATCAAATACTATTTCAACGTTTCTAACAATCCTGTAAAACACTTCATTTTTATGCAAATTTGCCAAATTTGAATACAAGCTTCACCATTGCTATTCAACGATCTTTTTTACACGACAGAGTTACTTGTTTGGAGCAAAGGATCTGAGTTGTTGATGTGATGCTGACTGGAGTATCTGGGGAGATTTATTTGATGGTACCATAAGGAAATTTGTAGAGTCATAGAATGAACAACCGCTTCCCCAGACTTTTGAATGAACAAACACCAAAAAATATCATTAAATGAAAGGCGAATGGTCATTTATTTTTAACATTATACCATTGCACATAATGAATACCATAATCACATTTTGAATGTGAATGGATATTTACTTTATATCCAAATTTGAGCACTAGTGATAATTGATCACAACAGTCAATTTTATTGACTGCATTATATGTGCAATGTTATAAGGTACAGTAAAGCATAACTCTATTCAACAAGACGTGTAAATTAGGTCTTTTACATAGACAGAATCTTTCCATCTGCCACTGCATTTCTCAAATCTATCACACGCTGCATCTACAAAATTACAATGTGAGCAACATATCACAAAGATTTAGTAATAAAATAAAATAGTACTATTATGAATATCACAAACTCACAGTTGCATTCATATATAACAAGAGATTCAGAACTAGCTTTAAAAACTAAAGCAAAGCAAACTTTCCATGCCAAGACAGTATGTATATCAAAATTCTTTTAGTAGCAATTTCCTCAATTGTATTTTGTAACTTGTGCTCACAGTATTTTCATTGATTTCTTGATTTTGATTTGCATTTTACATTTCAATGCAAATTTTAATGCTAAGTGGATTTGCTCTGAAAATTCTAGAATAATCAGTTTTACTCTGCAAAGTCTACAGTTACCATTTTATTGGTATACACTACGCAGATTGCAATGTGTTTTAGCAAGCTAATCATCCTATTTAATTACGCAAATTAGTGATCCTAATTTGTTAAGCTAAAAAATATAATTCAATATTCATTCACAAACACGAAAGCAAATTATACACAGGGTAAAATAAAATACACCCACACATCAGTTACTAATAATTTTAAAACTCAAACAAGATAAATATGTGTTGCCACGACACTATGAATTATCATCAAATGTAGATTCTAATACGAATCCACATAAAATTCAAACAAAACTTCAGTTTGTAGAAACACGTCTACATTTGAACAGAAAATCCAAAACTCAGGCAAGTCAGGGCTTGCTTTTCCAAAACCATTTTTTACACGACAGAGTCATTTGTTTTGAGCAAAGGATCTGTGTCACTCTGTTGTTGAGGTGACATTGACCGAGGCGTCTGTGGTGATTTGTTTGGTGGTACGGAGAGGGAATTTGTAGATTTCGTAGAACGAGCAGACGCTTCTCGAGACTTTGTTGAGCGAGCAGATGCCTCCCGAGATTTAGGTGAACCATCCAAAATGTCATCATTTTCTGCTTCCGCTCCCGGAATGGGGGTCACAGCTCCCCTAGGATCCAGTGGTTCCTCTGTCACTGGTGGTGACCGCGGTGGTAGTGGGGAATTTCTTACTGGAGGCAATTGAGGATCTTCTGGAGGTGCAGCTTGGAGCGGTTGTGACACCACTATGCCATCTTGTGGTATGGCTACCATAGCTTTATCCGCTGGTTTCACATCTTCCGGTGTTGAGGACAATGCTGGATCTTTCCTTGGTGGTACAGGCATTTTCATGCCACCTCCGTATATTTGATAGTCATCCATAGGCTGGCCTGGATCTACTTCTTTGCGAGGTCGATTATTTATTTTTACAATCACTATGACTATGACTATAATGACAATAATGCCAGCGAGAGATCCAAGTACTATTCCGACAACAGCACCAACTAAAATAAGATTATAATATTGATGCATTTTTGAAATTTTGTTAACACAAAAAAAATACAACATGCAGGACTATAATGTAACAAAAATTAATCGAGAACTTTATATTAGAATCATCATACTAAATTCAGATAATTTTGTAACTCACCAAAACATTTCGATGGGAGCTAAACTGATGACAGAGCAATATTCAAAGATGGGGCATGCTTTTGAATTAATAATGACAATTTAATCAGCAACATCCAATGGTTGGAAGCGAGTGACATCAGATGAAGAACAACCATGGCCCACTGTTTGGCAATGTTCACAGTTGGGAGAAAGAGAGAGTGATGACAGCTTTCTGCCAGTTCAGTGCTACTACAAGCTGTGCCGATAAACTACTGAGTTTATCTTCCAGTAAGACTTGTTGGTCAACAATTTCCGGCACAGATTATCGCACTGCACATTGAGAATGGCAGCATAGACTACCTAAATATTTGTTTTTGTGTTTTAATTTTAACAGATAATGTTGAAACATAACTTTCTAGCTGTATTGTTTAATATAATGCTAGAATTCCAAGAAATGACTCTAACTCATTAAGAATTTTACCACCAACAGCGATGTCGGAGAAAGTGTTAACAATTTTGAAGAATGTTATTGTACTCACATTGCCGGGGAAGGCAACAATTTAAAGAAAGGGAGTACTTTTGCCAGATCACTGGCCAAGTAATAGGCTATATCATCATAAGACGTATCAGATCATACTTAAAACAATCATTAAAATCAGACGCATCAACTTATCATACAAATAAGTTGAAATAACACTACTATTGGAAGAGATGATCGTCGACCCCAATACAAAACTAAAGAAAGAGAGATGAGTCTTAAAATTGTTTAATAATGGCCACCTAAATTGACTTTGCTGCTGTACCAGCTCTCACTGTAAAAGTGCAAGTGTAACTGTTCAACTCACCTGGTAAAGATGCTGGTACTGAAAAAAAAATAAAACAAACTGTTAGTGATCATTGGTTTAATGGCCTGATGTGTACATTACAGTTAAAACTCAGTAGTGGTGCATATGTTATGGATTAGTTTATATTCTTGTTTTTCAGAATAGATTTCCCATTTGCAGAATAATTAAGAAAAAATCATCTTGAGAATACTGTGCATTGTCACTATTAAGCAATATAATTTACAAAATGAAGACTTTTTTGTGGAAGAATTGTACCAAATGATTGCATAATGCGTCAATGAATGTACAACAGAAAACGTTCTGTGCATGTGCAGAATAGAATTTTACATTCTGAAAGAATGTCAACAAACACTGACACTATAAATCTAAGAAAGGTCATTATAATTTATTAAAAAATAACAACAATGAAACTTCATTACATAATTGGAAAAATAGCAATTATGTAGCAATCCTGTCCTTTAATATAGCATAACATTAAAAATTAAAGTAACTGTTTCAATCCGAAAAATAATGTTTAACAAAAATATACTTAGGCTTCATGTAAAAAATGAAGTTTTGTGCATACTATCATCTTCTAGTTGTTATCTACATCTGGAAAAAATGTTTGCCCTTACCAAGATCAGGCCATATCAATTCATTTTTTTAAAATGCAGGTAATGTTTGTAAATGTGTGGGTATAAAATACAAAAGGGTACTTTATTCTGATAGCCATGGACAACACTTGAATATCCATTTTACCATTATTCTCACTATTTACCCCATGCTCACTTGGTCAGAATAAGTTTCTGACTACTGGACTAAGATCAAAATACTTCTTCCAGAGTAGTTTACAAAATCAGCAGGTGTTACATAATCCCTAGACAGGCTTGGAAATATGTACAACTTTTAAAACTAGAATTACCTGTTCTACATGTTCTCACCCATTTTAGTTATGTTTACAGAAATTACATATGAACCTATCCAGTGTCACTACTAAAAAATGCTTATAATGGAAATTCACATACCAGGTATGGCTGATGGTGAAACGGTTGATCCCTGTTGGGGATTTGTTGTTGTCACAACATCATTCACAATAACAAAGTCTGTCAGATGTGAGGTTCTGCAGACCACTTTGTGTATATTGTTATCGTCTACATCAACGAATGTTTCCACTAAAATGATGAAAGATAATTGACAATGTATTTAGTAATATACATTATTAATAATATTATTAATATAATAATATTATTTAGTAATAAGCAAACAAAAGCAAATCTAAATTTAGAAAAAGGTTGCACTCAACTGGGAATCAAACCCAAAACCATCATTCTGGCCAGTCATTCTAAAATGCCTGTCTGCAAATAATTTCTTGCAAGTTTTGCTGCGGTACTTAGCATGTAAAACATAGAAATATAAAATGTCAATAGAAATTCATTGCACATACTTTAATGAAGCGTTTAATATTTTATGGTGAAAAACCACGTTTAAACTACTTTTTTGTAGCTTAACCAATTACTCTACTTATTCGATTTAGGACACATGCTTCATTAAAAGCCAGTATGAAAAAGCTTTCGAAGAAACAGAATCACGAAATAAAATGTGTTCGTGCTTGACAGCTACCCCAAAAAACCAAAGCTGAATTGCTGCACTGCTAACTGCTCAAATATCATGCATCATAAGTTATGCGCTGTTAACTTATCATTGTGAGTATTGAACAGTTAAAAATAGCTATTGCTTGCACAAATTTGAACTTCATAAATATTAACTTTGAAACTCAATTCTCAAGCAAAATGAAATGTAACAAGCCTGTCATCTGACAACTATAGCATGCATTTCATATAAAAGTACTTGCTATGTAAGTACCTGTCTCTAAACCAGCTGCAGAAAGGGTTTGTGATTCTGTGTCAATATACCGGCAAGCAGCGTGTTCTCTAGGGACATCTCCAATAGGTACAGTTATAGTTATTGAATCTGTCAAGTCTGCCAGTGTTATCTTTTCTCCTAAATAAAAAAAATGAACATTAATATTCACTCTATAGTGACTTGAAAAAACTGATATTTGTTCAAGTAAATGTGCACGTGTACTCGCTTGGAAATAAGGAAAGTTGAGAAAATTTGTCTAAAACATCTAAAATTTTATTACACATCTGATACTTTATATTACTTCTGTGTTATATTGGGCACCACGTTTTATAACATGGTGCCAGTATAACATGGATTTAAATCTTAATGACTAAAAGTAGAACTACAAATAAAAATTCCACAAAAAGGAAATGGAAATACACAACATTTCAGTCAATCTAAATGTTATATTTTTTTCATTTTTCTACTCTTCTATTTTTGTTGCCAGAAGACCAGGACTGAGCAAAGTACATACAATAACTTTTAAGCAGGCGGAGTCCTTAACTCTGAGTTCACTTTGTAACATTCAGAGTTCAAACATAAATAAAATTATTTAACATACCAGTGTTCGGATTTCTTAGTTCAATGCTGTAAACAGGTGTGAAGCTGTCTAGTTCCTCAAGAGCTCCAGAGAGTTGCAGCTGACTTGCGACACGTTTCCTGACTGTTCCTCCTATGCCATTACACATTTCAGTACCTCCACAGTACCAGTGTGTGTACCTGCAAAACATAAGTAAATAAATTCTTGGCCAGTTCTGAGGATTAGCTCAAGTTCAAGAGCAATCTTCTAGTATAATCTCACCAGCATTATTTCAAGAGTATTATTAATCTGCCACGCATGATGATGGCAATGTAGCAGCTTTCTAATTAAGTGATGTGCATTCCATGTCACTTGTTGTGTGTTCTCTAATGATTGTAAACATTTACTCACATAGTAGGAAGAACCATGTGCTATCAATTTTAAATATTTTACTGTAGTCCAACTACAGGCTCTACAGTGATTCTTAAATACCAAGTGAACAGGTAAGAAATGTGTACTGCATACGTTGTTTCTAAAGAGTGTCAAAACAGTTAAAGGCTTAAAGCAGTTAAAACACAAGAAGATAATTTCATGTGTAAATGCAGAAGGTCATAATTTGTGCATTATTAACATAATTTATGAAAATTTAATAACCAACTCATTTGCATTATAAGTTAAAAAAGCCATGATTAGTCTGGTATTAACAAAAGAGCTACGATTGGTCTGAAATATACAAAAAAAGCTATGATTGGTCTTGTATTAAGAGGTTATTGGTCTGGTATTAACTTAATATACTTGTTCAATGCTCAATAATACACTTGCACATGATGATAGAAAAAGTCTGATGTAAAAGTTTATTTCACGAAAACTTTAAATCATATCCACAGGATTATATTGTATCAAAAGCAGTTCGATCATCGACCACTCAAAATCTGACACTAAAAACAGTACTTACTCCTCTTTAATTTGCGGTCCGAAATCTAATAACACGTTGTGAAACTTCTGAGCAATAGTTGGAAGCATCTTGAACATGTGTACTCTAGTACCATCGTTAGTCTCCGTACTTGTTATTTCTCCAAGTTGTGTGCCCCCAATACTTAATTGATCTATCTTATCCAATGCTTCCCTGAAATTAAAAAAAAGATATCTCTCACCTTGTGAGCTGTATTCAAGTCATTTTATTCACCATCATTACGTAGCAATTGACTGCCTTGTGGTATCATCATTGCGATAAAAATAAAGGAAAATACGAATTTTCAGTTATATGATAACGAGTGGCATTTCTCAGTTCTGAAACATCTATTTTTTTAATTTTGACAACACAGAATATAAGAAATCATAATAAAGAATTTAATATTGGGAAGCACATGCAGAGCTATGTGTAAGGTGCTGCATTTTTAAAAATCATTATACTTAATAAAGTTGGCATTTATTATTTTTGTGAAATGGTTTATGTCTGTCGCCATTATAGTAATGCTATCAATTTATTTTGTCATTGTCATTTGCTGTTTTAACAAACTTCTTATTGTAAAGTGTCTGTGAAATAACTTTTTGAAAGTCCATTATATAAGTACAAAGGATTGAAACTAAATTAAATATAGTCAAAGAGTCATAACACCTCAATTCTGTTCCCTCTAGTAGTTCAGAAGCTGTTTTTAGCACATGGCTGGCATCGACCGGATCAAGGTTTCCAAGATTCTCCTTCATAAATGTGATAGCTGATTTAAATTGAGTGCTGAACTGCTCACGTGTAGATTGGTCCAAGTTTTCGAATCCCAAGTTTGAAGACGCTTGAGAAACGAATGCACTTAGCGTCTCAGTCTTGGTTCCGACAAGTTGGTTACCGCTTATCATATCTTGAATACCCTAGGTCGAAATGGAGTTTGCAAAATTATAATCTTTATTCAATGTTGTCATGGGCAGATTGCTTCTAAAAATTGAGGGAATGCAGGCATTGCTGTGCTGACTGAAGAATGAAGCCAGCAGAATCCATAAACAGTTGAACATGCTAATGTCAACAACGAGGGTCTAACTCTAACCCTTTTGCAGAACTGACACAAACATCTGTGGTTTTAGTAAAATTATAATCAAGGATGGATGCTGGATGAATGTAAACTGGTAACATTTACGAACAATATGAGACATTGGACAGTTCTTGTGCACTTATTGCTCATTACCACGAAATTGCAATTGTAACAGGCTAACGGCTTGATTGTATAGCAGAAACTGACTGATTTCCAAAATAAGGTTAAAGTTCAACAATTACCCACAGACACAAAATTAGTTCGTGAAGCGGATTAGGGTTAGGGTTAGGATTAGAGTTGGGTTATAGTGTTAGGGCTAGGGTATTTGTGCAAAAGCCACATGAAACAAAAAAATTACAATCATTGTGACTGACATTACAGTCTTTATCTTAGGATTAATATCTTAACTGATTTGGAAAGCAAATAGTTTTTGACACATCTGGCCTCGCTTATGATAGCTGCAGTATGATTGGATGATAATTTCTTGGGTCAAGAATACTCAATATAATTTTATAACTATACTGGCTAAAACAACATCGCTCTAAAACGCACGCATTTGTTTGCGACAACTCCAAAATTTTTAGGGGGAAGAAGGCACATTAGTTGAAGTTCCGTTCAGTCAGAATTTTGGGACAAGACAACTTACCCCTTCCGTACCCCAACATCAGCACTCATGCATAGGAAATTTTAAAATAAGCAAAATAGTTTTCCATAAATCATGAAACATGTAATTTCAATTCTCACAATTAAGATGTAATGCACAGACTAGCAGAAAAATATGAACAAAAAACAAAAATGGCCTTTCAGGGTCGAAATAACATTAATGAACTTACATTAGTAACAGCTTGTGCAAGTTGAATATCCACGCTGCTACTCAAGTAACGTTTTTTTCTTGTTCCCGCTTGTTCTTCTATTCTTTCCTGCATTTCTTTTAGAGATGAAATTTCCTGTACAGCACGCATGTGATCTCCTGTTTAAAAAATAACACAACTTAAATTAGAAATTACACATGGTTTACATACTGGAGAAGAACACGTGAACTATTAAGTATCTACAAAAAAAGTTTATAACTAGACTGTTAAAGTAAACAAAAATAAGTTTATACGTTTGAAAATCTCAAGAGGTAGGCTGCAAAATAACCTAAAACACAAATAAAGAAAAAACTAATAAAGTTATAGTTAAGGCTAATTGAACAGAAAGATAAGAAATAAAAACGAAATAAAAATTCTGGTAAAAACAAGCAGATAAGTTTTAGTTTTTGATGAATTTTAAAATTTAAAAAAGCCTTAAAAATCTAACTAATATAAAATACAAAATTCCTCTTAAAAGCAGGTTGCTAAGAGTCAGGTATAATTAGTAGACTTCACGTTCTTAGGGTAGAATTTCTACTTCTGTTTAGTGAGACACGTAAAGAAGAAATCAGCATACCAGTCTTTTTTGCATCCTCTACTGCAGCGTTTGCGGTATTAATCAATTCGTCTTCAGTTGGCAATTTAATCGGACTTGTAACAATAATTGTGCATTTCTTTTGTACTTTTGAACCATCTGCATTGCGAATCTTAATTTAAAAAAATATCATTAAGCAATCTAGAGAAAAAAAGTTAAACTTCCTATCTGCAAACAGGTGAAGACATGAGCAATACTCGTTTTGACACTAGTACTTTGAAAGCTATTGCAAGACACAGTAATAATTTTGTGAGAAGATACTGTGTATCACTGATTTACGTCCCAATACCCATTAATATACCCATTATATTATATTATATTATATTACATTACATTACATTACATTACATTACATTACATTACATTACATTACATTACATTACATTACATTACATTACATTACATTACATTACATTATATTAAATACCCATTAAACGGATATGCCCTACATATTATTACATTGTTGGTGTTCTTTCATTTCTTACGTATGAGTGAATCTGTCCCAAAAATGCACGTTCAAAATTTTTATGAGAAACGAATTCCAACGACAACAGTTAAACACTTCCTATGATTTTTCTTACGGAAACCATTAATTGAGAAAAAGGATGTGCCAGACCCAAGGCTCTTAGTAATTAGTACTTCCATTCTATTTCTGTTTCATCATGGATGGATGCAGAAACACCTAACTACTCGGTGCTTAAAACGAAAGAACGATTTTACACTGAATTAGAAAATGGCAGAAACAAAGTAATGAACACAGTTTTTCTAAGTGACGATAAATACCAAAAATTAATTATCATGAAAATGACTCTAACGTCAGGGTGAAAAAGCAGCCTCCTCACTATTGCCTATGGTGTATGATATTGTGGTTGTTTCAGCAGAAAAGCAATCATATAGCACCAATGCAAGAAGGAAATGCTGCCGGAAAGTAAACTACTTGACATACTTTCTGATACACATATATTTATTGTGCAATTCCATAATTATTATTAAATCGACTACTGTATCATTTACTTATTGCCACTCAATTTATATTTTTATTTCCAATAAAAGTTCTTTAGGATATCAACACAACAATTAACTCACTTGTTTATTCGTGCAATATACAATGCCTAAGTACAAAAATCTAGGTAAAGTTGGATTTAACATGAATTACACTCATTTTATACTTGCTAAAGCAACTTTCTGCATTTTGTAAAGATCCTAGCTATCATATAAAACGTCTATTAAAGTGTGAAAATGCCGCATCAAAAACATTTATTTCACATTTTTTTAAGAAATGTATAGCTGTAATATGAAATGCTAGAAACTTCATACATGTACAATGTCTAAATTTTACACATGGTCTGCAACGTATATATATATTATGTGTGTTCTATGAACCTTTAGTTCGAAATAGAATTTTTACTTACTTATGTCGACTCAGTATCACTAAAATACTTTATTTAAAATACTACATGCATGTAGTATTACCAGTCCAATAATGCGACAGCATAAATGTGTGTGTTTGTTCTTGTAACCACAGACAATATTATTAACATACACTGCATTGCCGTGCAATGAGCCTCACTATACCGATGTACACTGTTGCCAAACAATGATTCTTGAGTAGTCTTACCACTGGAATAAAGCCACAAATTTCTGTCAACTTTAAAGTGTAACTATCTTGAAATGGCACGTAACAGAATTACAGCTTCGCAGTATCAACACTTTCAATTTGCAAAAATTAACACACGTTTTTTCCACTTTACAGTATCAGAAATTCAATTTCGGTATACCCCTAGTGATGTAAATCTAAAATCCTTATCACTAATTTGTTACATTAACTTTACCAAGCAAACGGTACTTAACACTTATCACTTATTTCACCTCGATAGAAGTTTGTCTATGATACAGTATACAGACAAAATACTGCAAAAGCTGTTATGAAGCAGAAAAACTGAACAAAGATAACTGCTTTATGTACTGTACCCTAGCTGTAACTTCATTCGTATCATCATCATTGCTTGCTGTTGCTGCTGGAAGAGCGACTTGAAGTTCACTGCTTCGAGGGATTATAAGGTTGACAAATTTAAATTTGCTGGTAATTTCAGTTTCTGAAGTGCAGCCGGAAATGACAACTTCAATCTTAAAGTAAAAAATTCAAATATATCAGATTAATTACTATGACAGGATGGTGACTACATATAGTCTTTCAAAATATATCTCATAAAAGAAAACTTGTAAAACATATGACATTACATATTTCTCATTAACAAAATAAATTATGTTTAAAAAGTGGTAAAAATAAATCTATAGACCATCATGAAATGTATTCGTGTTGGTCTTTGTTTAAACAAAAAAAAAACTACTCTACAAACTATGGCACACCAGTAGTGGTGGCAGAGAAAGCAGGAACACTAAGCTCCAATGATTTTTAACCAGTGAAATGGATTTTGAATGTTTTGTGAGGGCTAAGTGATGTATTTTAATCAAATGACATTAGCATACATAATTAATGTAGGTAAACATTCTTAAGTAAGATTTGTCAAAGCTTGCCAAAATGCAGCAAAATATTAGAACAAAAACGTTTCATTGTGGAAAGTAAAAAACAAATCAAAAAAGTACTTGTTTGTTTATGCCCCACTCGTATGTATCCGGACAAGACATAGTACAGCCTGTAATCCCAGGCCGAGCTTGTAAAACTAATGAAGCAGCACCCTCTACAGCATTTGTACCCTCTGCAGGATGGGCTACTGCTAATATCTTGTAGTACGATCCTTCACTGTAAACATCTGTAAACAACAAAAAAGTAAAATGTAGCAGGTTCATGTCTCTCACACAGTACTTTTACAACCTCAAAGTATCCTTCAACCCATGAAGAAGCAGTTTCTAAAACAAAAAATGAAATTCTTATTTAGCCAAATTGAACTTTTTTGGGGGAAAATTGTTTTTCCCATTTTCAAAGAATAAGGACGTTAATTACTCTTTATTTATACCTTTACTTTATTTGAGAAATATTTGTCTAGAGTAGTCTTAATCAGTGCAACCACTACTTTCAAAATACAAAAATTTTCAACTTATTATGAGCTAGTGCAGAGAAAACACAACAAGTAACATTAGTTGCACTAGCTAATTAAGAAGCAAACAACAAACCTGCTCCACATTTCACCATACTAGTTATAAAAAAGCGGTTTGGTTACAGTCGAAAAAAAACAAGTCTTGAGCATATGTTTAAAGCTACTAACTGGTGGAGATTTTTTAATGGCCTGGATAACTATTCCACAGTATGGACTAAATTGTAATTCACACATTGTAAAAGGAATTCGATTTACTACATTCAGAATTTGCTCAGTCAATACACAAACTATCAGATGTACGAGGTATTGTCCCATAGTCATGTACAATACTGCAATTTTTAAACTTTTCTAAAGCTAAATACTGTGGCACAATGTTACTTATGCTTTTATACGTTATAGGTCCTGTGTATCATTAAAATGATTTTACTGTGAGTCATTATCCTGTCAACATTAATAAGATATGCAAATGGACAATAACATGAGTTACGTTTTCATCATGATATTCCACAATTACCCAAATTTTCATTTGCAAAATAAAATATCTTTTCTACTGAAAAATACTCATATAGACCTGTTCAGTTATGATCAGCAAATACTTACTTTGTTTAAAAGTCGCAATCTGTTTAGTTGTGGTAGGATTATTCCCAGAACCTTCTTTGACAACAGACACTATTTCACCCAATAAATATTTTTCATCAATTTCCTCGAAATTAGCCATATCTTGAAAGGCTGAAAAAAGTAGAATATATAGCTTTACAAATGGAAAATGCCAGCTTGTCTTGAAATATATTCTAAGAAAAATCATTATGATCTGCTTGAGAATTTGAAGCAACTGTCAAAATGTTGCTTGTGCTGTGTAACGTACCCTCACTATCCTTAGTGCTTTCCGGTCCCGCAACATACCATGTTATGTTGTCCAGCTCCATCGCATGTTTAACTTCCACAGATAATGCAAATGTTTCTGTTGGTAGACACCAACCTCGCTTGACCTCCTTAGTAGGGCTAAACTTCACCTGGCAAAGTGCAACATAATTAATGGTTATACCATCATTTTTAAACAATCGGGAAACATTTTCTGGTTGTTGTATGGGTACTGTAAATGCTACAGGCCTGGTGACCCCTGTAATGTTTTTGAACAGTTTTATGTATATATTTTATTACTTGTGTATTCATTTTAGATAAAATGTTAGTAAATACTAAGATACTGATATTAATTTTACCATAAGTTTTTGTAGCTGTAAATTTTGATAGTTACCTGGAACTCTAACAACAATAGAACCTTCTCACAGCATAAAATGAGGTGATTTTACCCAATCTCCAAGCCTCTCTAAAACTTGGCATTCTAGTTTAGTTTCACATGCCTTAATGTTGAATGCTCCGCACTTAGTTCTTTTTTGCAAAAATGACAGCAATTATGCTCTCATTAATTAGTATTGGAATGTTTACACACTAAAGTACTAACAATAAAGAAATTGAAAAAAATCAAAAATACATGTTGAATACTAAGGCGTCCTTGCAATTATTGAAGTTTTAGCAAGTATACTTACTTGTGGAAGGTCTTTTGGCTGGATAGTAACTCTGACTTTGCTAGATGCAGTACGCTTACTTTCTGCAGACCCTTTGCTTACTTCAATTTCAAAAATGAACTGCAGCTCTTCCTCGCTGTTGCCAGCTAATAAGCTGGGGTATATTGTGAGGTTTTCAGTATCAAGCGATGCTACCCCGCTATTGGGACAAGCAGTGTACGAAACGTCCTCATCAACCTGAATAGCAAGAACATGCACACATCATATAACATACTTTATATATAAATTATTTAACAAAAAAAGTTTAGACAGTTAAAGCTGCTCGACAAAAATATTTAATAACTATTCAAGATGACAATGTCAAATCAAAAGTTAAAAAAGTCATTTTAAATTACAAGTATCACAGTAAACATGTTACAACAGTGTGCTGACACAGCAGCAATAGTAAACTGATTGAGACACAGGATGCTGAAACAGTAGCAATAGTGAACTGCTTGAAACAGGGTGCTGAAACTGTAACAATAGTGAACTGCTTGAAACAGGGTGCTAAAACAGTAGCAATAGTGAACTGGTTGAGACAGGATGCTGAAACAGTAGCAAAAGTAAACTGCTTGAAACAGGGTGCTGAAACTGTAACAATAGTGAACTGCTTGAAGCAGGGTGCTAAAACAGTAGCAATAGTGAACTGGTTGAGACAGGATGCTGAAACAGTAGCAACAGCAAACTGCTTGAAACAGGGTGCTGAAACTGTTACAATAGTGAACTGCTTGAAATAGGGTGCTTAAACAGTAGCAATAGTGAACTGGTTGAGACAGGATGCTGAAACAGTAGCAACAGTAAACTGGTTGAGACACAGGATGCTGAAACAGTAGCAATAGTGAACTGGTTGAGACACAGGATGCTGAAACAGTAGCAATAGTGAGCTGGTTGAAACAGGCTGCTGGAACAGTAGCAATAGCCAAGTGGTTGAGACAGGGTGCTGAAACAGCAGCAATAGTAAACTGCGTGAAACAGGGTGCCGAAACTGTAACAATAGTGAACTGCTAGGAACAGGGTGCTTAAACAGTAGCAATAGTGAACTGCTTGAAAGAGAGTACTGAAACAGTAACAATAGTGAACTGCTTGGAACAGGGTACTGAAACAGTAGCAATAGTGAACTGCTTGAAACAGGGTACTGAAATAGTAACAATAGTGAACTGGTTGAGACAAGGTGCTGAAACAGCAGCAATAGTGGTTGAGACAGGGTGCTGAAACAGTAGCAATCATCAGTTCTTACTATTTGTTTGGTCTCACACTTTAAATGGAACTATATCTTGGTGCTCCAACTCATTATTTTTGGTACTAAAAAAATTCTGTTCAACATTTTGCAAAAAACAACTCAATTTCAGCCTTAAAACTGGTCAGGTTTCAGTAAATGAACTAATTTACATTTTCTTCAAGATAGCAGGTCCACTGGTAATGCACATCCTCAGGATTTTCATCATCATCTTTTACTAGAGAATTAATGGTAGCTTGTTCCAACGAGGCAGGAAGTATTATTTCATTGCCACCTACAGAAAGAAATTGTATAAACTATGGTCATCAAGTACGTTTTCGATTACATTATTACTTAAAACAATAAGATTACGGAATGAGCCGTTAAAGAAGCACTCAATGAAATCTTTGTAATCATTATTCGAAGCAACATTAGAGTTCTGTCACATGCAGTCAGTGCAGATAATCTGCTTCACTTGGTTGTTGAAAGAAACCCGTTCACTTGCATAATAAACCTTATACCTACCTAAACATTTTCACGTTCTCTTTCTTTGTTTTGTGGTTTATGTATGAGTGTGTGTACACGCGCGTGTGCGTGTGCATGTACATGTGTGTGTGTGTATGCATGCATGTGTGTGAGGGTGTATGTGAGAGAGGGTGTGTGTATGTATGCTATCATCACAAAACTAGTTATAATTAAGAGACATAAGGGGCAAAAGGGTTATTCCAATCAAGCTCAACTAGATTAGTAATACAATTTTGCAAACAGTTCAGTAGATAAAGATAAAAGGCTAAAGTTGCAGTTCCAGTATCAGTGTTTAATGATATTTTTTAGGTAAAGCAATTTTTGTTTATTTCAAAAAGTTTTCTGTGCAGTTAGATTGCACAACTAATGCTAAAGAACTATACTGACAAGCAAAATTTCGGCCATTAAATATTGCTTATATCTTAATAAAAAACACACCAAATGACATGGCTTTTTAAAATCTGGTGACTTACTTAACCTAAATAACATGCATAATTTGCAGCTGCAATACTGTACCTTGATAAAAGCAAAAGAATATTATTTGAAAGAAGAAATACAATTCAAACACTCACTGCTACCATAACAGATATTTAACATTTAAATATTAGTGAGTAACCCAGATGAAAATAATTTATAAACAACACAGTACCCAGTATTGACATTCTGAGTGGAGACGACTTGATCATGACAGAGTGACTGCCAGTTCCAGTCATTTGGTTATCTCCACTTCCAGCAGTCACTGCTACTGTAAACACAACCACCGAACCAATTTGATCTGAAATTACAAAATTATGAAGGAAACTATTGCTCACAAAAAATTTAAAAATATCTAGCAAAAATTTTAACTATTTGACATAAAATAAATTGTAAGGCCTATTTCAAGCCTAGTGCTAAATATTCTTTCACTGCTAAACTGAAAGTTCTATAAATTTATGCTAATCGCATAGTCAGACATTAGCTGACTTAATCACTAAATACAGCCAGAAAAAAGGCTAATGTTATTACTTAACAGCATGTGTAGGGTGTCGTGTGGCTAAGCAAACAGATAATTTTGGGAGAAACGGTAGTGTTTCTCTAAATGCCAATTGTATTATTGTAAAAATCTGTAATGGTATGTATCGTTCATAATCTTTGCATGTTTTAATGCCGGACTTGAATATTTAAAGACTGTCACATCATGCATAACTAATGTGTAGAAAAGAGTTACTCTGGTGCAGCGCTGCGAATCAAACTCAGGGTGATTCTTAAAAAAAATAATTTATCTTTATCCCATCATGTTATCCAATTGGGCTAGGGAACACAAAAAACGTATACAATTTGTGGCGTCACCCATGAAACAAATGATCAAAACATTAAAATGGTAAGGTGCCGGAAGTTATTTTGCCCCAGGATGTCTCAAGTACTTGCTATGCTACTGGTAATAGCATATAAGTCAAAAGTGCAGTTGGACACATGAAATTAAAATTGATAAACTCCATAGATTTATTTCTACATAAGTTCATGTTTTCAAAGAAGGTCATATTTTCAACTGTTGCAAAAACTAATTAGTAAAATATATTTAGTTGTTGTTAAAGCAGTTATTGTCTTGTAGTACATAATATAAACATTAGCATATGAAACTACTAAAGTTTAAAGGCCAGAATGACTTTGAGTCCAATCACGATAACAAGTTTATACAATCACATACAATATTTAAATAAAAACCAATATAATAATGTTTGTCAAAAATCACATTTGTAATTTTTGCTTCAAACGAGATTCTTCTTCAAATCTGAAAAGGTAATTTTTTACTTCTATTACATACATAGGCCTACTACGTTTATGTTTTATTTCATGCACTTCAAAAATTAAGCATCACATTCGAACACTTGTGAATTGTCCCAGCAGTGTCATCACCCATGCTAATCCATATTATTGTCATATTAACTAGATCTGGACTAACTTTAATAAATTTAACTCAGTTTAAATAAAACCTGGCATATTGGCAAAAATCTGGCAAATCTGGTCATAAAGCCATGAAAAGTTAGTGTCAATGTTTTGGCAACTTCACACAAACAAAATAAAAGTCATTTTTAAATCGACTTTAAATCAAATTTGTCAAATTTAGCTGACATTTGGCTGTATTGCTGCACAAAAGCTGAGAATGATTTTTTTTAATAAAATGTAATGTATTAACAAAAGCTATAATGCAAAGCTTTATCATTAAATTTATGAATAGGACCTTGAAGAAGAATCATGTTTAAAAATTTGATCTTTTTAGCTAAATTGATTTACATACCTTTGAAAAAGCCTTTTTCTAAGGAAAGTGCCCTGCTGGCAGCATCCACATCACCAAGAGACAGTGGTACTCCGGCATCGTCATTCGATGGAGAATGAACCTTTGCAGACCAGGAATAAGATAACTTTGCGGATAGGTCTGCACATCCGGAAGGAACTTTTGGTTTTGCAGTTAATTCCAAACTGTACAATCAACAACAGAAATTATGGAAACAAATTAATCAAACTAATTAATTCCTTACATAAATAATTTAAGGAAATTAAATAATTTATTTGTGTTAGTAGTAGCTCAATAGTAATTACATAATAAGTATTCTAAGTTAAGAATTTAAAAAACCTTATGGCAGGCATAAAAATAGATTACAATTAAGGATCACTACTTTAATAGATGAATCTAACAATATTTAGATAAATCATCTCTTTCAAGCAACAAGAAGCCAGTAGGTACACATCAGACTACTTCAAACGAAAGCTATGAAAACACAAATTTTAGACAAATCTTGACATTAAGCTTATTTATAAATAACTAATTAATTAATTACTCATAGAAATTTCAGGCTCAAAAAATAAAAAATAATAATATTAGTTAGAACCACTCCCGTTTGATCTAATATTGAAAATGCTGGGCAGGCTGGCCAGCTGTAATAGATGAACTTCAGAACTTTTAACTGTCCTGATCATGATCATTGGGAAACGTCCCCATCCCTCACCATCCCACAACCATTGGATTTTGCAAAGACATATAAATATCAAGCCAGAATCTGAGACAACAACCCAACATCTTTTGGCTTTGCGCAGAACAGTCAGAATCTGACAAAATCACGTCTTTAAGATGTCAGATCCTGTAAGACATTGGATTTGGTGTTGCTGATCAACCTACGGTTAGTGAACTGACCTAAATACAGCAATATTTCTCAACGACCTGTGCCCACTGGGAAGCTATAGTTATACGATAGTGTTTGACACTTCCAACTTACTCATCTGAAACCTTTATTCCATCCTTGCCAGCAATGACGACAGCAAGTGCTTCATCTGTAAGTTTCACACAAACCTCTGTGCTTCTACTTCCCCCAAGGTAGTTAGTAAGAATACCAGTACAACACACTTCATTTAGATTTTGGCTTATTTTAGGAACTGGTAGAGCAATTTTAGCTGTATCTAATTGAAAAAAAAAGCTGTTAGCACTGTACTTTAGAAAGTTGTCAACCAGTGATTTAATGACTACAGTTTTTTGAGCAATCAACTATATCACCTACTCTGACCATCTGACTAACTGCTTTTAAACATTCAGTTGTTCCTACTAATATGGGTTTCTAACAGTCAGTTACTGTATATAGCAATAACTAGCACAGTTAAATAAAAACGTATATTTTTCTTAAATATTCATGGCCATACAATATTTTTACACAGTAGCTTGACAATTATATTGTCATATAAAAGTGACTTGCCATATACACATGTATTTTTGTTTATACTACAAGAACGCATGAGAGGCATTTTCGGCAGCTGTCGTTAAGCTACCGTTGCATGAATAGCTGAGCTAGGAGCTGTAATGGTCAAACCTGTGATGTCAACACTTTTAACCAGCACAAAAAATAATTCATAATCAAGATCAGATCATAATCAGAGAGACAGAAAGACAGTAAGAGCGGGAAAGGAGCGAGAGAGAGAGAGAGAGAGAGAGAGAGAGAGATTTGATTTAACTCTTTATTTCGAACCAAGTTCATAGAATACATAACATACAATAATTACAAGACATACAATAATTATAACACCTCCTCTCAACACATGCAAATTAATACATAAATAAATAAAATAACAGTACAATCTATATATATATATATATATATATATACAATATCATGCGTCCAGCCTGAATCGTTACTCATAATTTCTACCTAACACTTTCCTCCATTGGTCTCTTATGTCTGAAGTGTAAAATGCGTCACTGTTATTCAATGCCTTTATAAGAAGATTTGAGCTTTGCATTACTCTACTGACTGTATGCAGTTTTCCTATGTATTACATCAAAGTATAAAACATCATGGTCTACTGAAATGGTCCTAGAACTATAATCATATGGGCAGTTGAAAAATAAGAGTTGAGCAGATGAGTTTTGACATTAGGTGAACAATGATGAAATTTTCTAAGAATACGGTTCGTTCTAGCACAAGAGAGAGAGAGAGAGAGAGAGAGAGAGAGAGAGAGATAGATAGATAGAGAGAGAGAGAGAGAGAGAGAGAGAGAGAGAGAGAGAGAGAGAGAGAGAGAGAGAGAGAGAGAGAGAGAGAGAGAGAGAGAGAGAGAGAGAGAGAGAGAGAGAGAGAGAGATGTGGAACAGAAGGAGAAAGAATCCTATCACAAAAAAGCCAACGGTGTAAGGAGTCATGTTAAGTTACAAAATTTTATCATGAGGTAAGGTCTTTAGAAAAATCATATGGCAAAAATAAATGCTATTTTTAATGTTTTCACATACCAGTATTACCAGACAGTTCAATATCACACTGCCAAGAAAAACCAAGTTTTCGTCCAATGCCGCCACCAGATGGAGACAAATCAAGATAAACCTTATCAGCACATGATGGGACTGATCTTACCATCTAGCAAATAGAATTATGTTAATCTACTAAAAGAGACAACACAAATTTTATACACTTTATTACTCAGTTATGTCAACCATGTTTTAGGACACCAAGTATGGACTTAGAACAACTTCTTTTACGTGCCCATTTGCCCAAAAATAGTCTTACCTCAAAGAAGACAGGCTCCGGTTGAACTGGCTCTGGTGGCAACTCTAACTCCGCAATATCATCCTCATCTAGGTAATCTTCATATCCGTGGGCAACAGAATTAAAAGGTTTGATATTTCCGGTAACAAATTTCAAAGGTTCACCTGCAACAAACATATTAACACATCACATGTGAATAAATCACCACTGACAATAACCTTTTCTTTGCTTTGATTTTTTGAAATACCATATTGATTTTTAAAAATGCTCGGAATATAACACATGGCATTTTTAATACTTATTTCAAGTTTTGCCACTGCTCTTGCTTACCTACAACTAAAACTATCCATACAGTCTGAAAAATTACAATAATATTGTCAGACTAATTCACAGCTTTTACTACTTGAAAGTTGACATAACATCTGGAAATACCATGTTAAATAAAAAAGGAATTACTGAAACAAAATGCTGCGATTGATGCAAAACCAAAACGCCATCTATTTTGTATAGTACTATAGTATCAGTAGTTTTGACAGCTTTATAGCAATTCCATAGCCTTTCATTATAATTATTTATCTAAGTTATTGATGCTTTTCTTCCTCACTTATTTATCAAAGAAAGCCATTGTTCCATTCAACATAAGATACTACAAAGCCATATTACAAGTTTATACTTTGACTTCTCTGATTGTTCACTTGCATAGTCTGCCTTTTTTCAATTATTATATATTACAACTAATACAACACGCATTCTCTGATTATCCAAACATAAAAAAATATGGTAAATGTGTCTAAAATATAATATATATAACTTAAAAGGCAGAAACATTTTGCAAATAAAATCTATCCTGTTTTAGAATAAGTTAGTATTACTAATAATGGTAATGATAATAATAATAACAATAATATTAATAATACAGTGTTTTCTTAAGCATCGCGAACATTTGTCTCCCAGTGTTTCATTTGCAGATCATGGCATCATCGGGTTCCCTTCAAGTATTAATGACACATAGGTCTACAATATTCACAATGTCTACAAAGCTAGTGTTACTGTTTAATTCACGTAATCAAACACAACATGAGTATTTACCTTTCTTGAGAGTAGCACCATCGCCAAATTTAACAACGATGTAAGTTTCATTCATTGTTGCATTGAACAATACCAAACATTCTGGGTTTTCTCCTAACTTATTCAGTGTGGCTGGCATAAAAATAGCTGCACAATCTACAGTACCTCTTTCAATATCCATTGCTTGATCAAATACCACTTTAATGCCACTTCCTAGTAAAAACATATAAGTCAACAACAGAAATCTTTAATATTAATAAGGCATACCATCTGACTAATATGCTGGGCTGACTTTTGACATAACAGAATTTTAGTCAGATTGTTAATGTGAAAATGATCTTCATAAATTTCTGTCAATTTACTGTTTAGACACTATAATTATCTAAAAATGTTGTGTACCTTGAGATGTAATGTAGCACAGAGAAATAAGAGTCTTAAACTAGTTCTAGTAACTATTTACAGAAAACTTTTTGGTTTATTCAAACAACAGATTTACTTAAATGGAAATCAAGCAACTAATCGAACACATACTGTAACAGAAAAACAGAGTTAAGTTACAATTTTATAACACAGTAAAAATAAAGCAACTTTGCTGACTAATTTCAATGTGAGGTTTTTGTCTAAAAGTTTAGAGAAAAAAGTTTTGCCTACTTAGTTGTCATTATTAAAGTCAACTTACCATCTGGCAAAAACTTTGGAGATTTTTTCAGCTTGGGAGACTTTACTTTAATGAAAATGTCCAAAGGAGATCCAATGAAATGTGTATTCGAGTAGTCAAATGAGATATATAATTTCCATGCTCCAAAATGAAATGGTACGTAATCAAGGCTGCAATTCATGTGAGTAGAGTTCACGACATGTCCATTAAAATACAAAAAATCTTTGCCACCTAAAAAGCAGATGTCACTTAACAGTTAGAAGACAGTTTTGCTTTCCTACCACATTACGAAGGACCTTATTAATAGTTTACACAGCATAAGTTTATATTCACGCAAAAGAAAGATTAATAGTTGAATACTGATCACTGTAATATACAACACTGCAGCTGCTAAGCCAGATGACTGCAAGTATGCCAGTCAAACAAGCTTTGAAATAGTTTGACCTGACATAATCTGCACTGCATAAAAACAAATCACCTGTAAAGCAGTTTATATCTGCTTAATATTTCTTTTGAAAAATATGTTATTTTTTAGGAATCATACAGACTTTAGGATTGTTGGGCACATGCTAGTCTTACATTTTAATGTTTTTATACACTTTGGCAGACTGCCAGAAAGCAATGAAAGGCAGGGCCTGTGGGCCAGTTTGTGACATATAATCAAGGACAATATAACTCTCAAATGAATCTAAAACTAGTAGAGGTGTCTCAGCCACAATTTGAATGTAAACACATCCTCCCTCCATGATGTAAACTGCCAGGTCCACACAGTGGCAGAGACAAAGTGAGAATTGAACACACATCACAAGCATAAAGTGCAGAAAGTCCTATCACGAAGCTGCGCAATAATATGCAAATGTTTATCAAAGCTGTTTTATAAATTTCACATTTTTACAAACGTCAGCTCACAAACGCCCATGAATGAACTCTTTTCATACAGTTTGGCACAGACTGTACTTAAACTGATTGAGAATGGTCCAGAACCTAGCTGCATTATCACTTATCAACAGCAATGTTGTAAGAAGAGATGCTGAAACAGCAGAAAAGTTTTATCCACTTTTGAACAGAGATACACATTTTGAACAGATAAGAAGGGAGACAACTGATAGTAGTATTGTACATAAAGTTTCCTAAACCCCTTTTTAGCAGTCAACCACACATTCACTTTCCACGCTTAGCAGCACTTGTTTTTGCACCCAACACAATGTTACCATTCAACTACTTCCTTTGCTTGTAGCATGTTAAACTATTTTTAATGAAAATGACTCTGGGCTCATTTTCTGATGATTTATGCCTCTGTTGGTGAGTCAAAAACGCAAGCAAAATCAAATCATTTGTGCTAGTTGCACAACTTCAAGCTGCATGGGCACATTAAGTCAAATCACCCAAATGATTAAGGTAATATAGTGCAAGCCAAAAAATGTGCTCTATCAGCAGTTGACTAGTTACAAACTGCAAGTGTGTGAATTAGTCATTAGAGTTAAGTAAAAATAATTCAAAAGATAAAAAATCTATAATAGATTGTTGTGGGTTTATCGACATTATCTATTTATCTGCTGGACTACATATCTATTTATTTATGATATCAAAATATGTGGTTCATTTTGTAGTAATAAGTACTTGTTTTCTTGAACTATTGTAGTTTAAAATAAGGAAAATGTAGTTAAAATATTCTCAAAGGCCACGATACATTGACACCCTGTTTTCAAACTAAGCGTTTTAGCAACAAGCAAAAAACTAAAAAGCAAAGTGCTAGTACCTATGTTATCAATGTTATTAAGAAGTGTACCTGCCTACATGATAGCTTTGCATTACTAATGATGACATCAGAAACAATCTTAATTTAACTTACATAACTTTTTATATGATTTCAATTTAGAAAAAAAAACAAAAAGAAAATAAAAATGTGTTACACATCACTTTCTGTCTACCAACAAAAGTTAAGGATGTGAGAAATAAAAAAAAGAATAACTGTTTTTGTGCTTCATCGATACAAAATGTTTTAGACAATTTTTGGAACAATTATAGAAAAAGCAAAATGCACAAATACTGGTACTTCTAGTCTGCCATATGTCTCGCCTTGGTGCTTTGGCAGGCATATCGGGTATTATTTATAGTACAGATGGCTTACTGTCACTTACTGAGAAATTAATTTTCTTTAATAACCTGCATTGTGAGTTTTTGAGACCGATCAAAATTATTGCAAAAAATAGTTTATTCAGTAATGCTGACATCAAAATGAAGATATTACCTGAATCTTGTGCATTCTCATCCGTATATATGGCTATGCAGCCTAGGGCAAATGATGCACTTCCTATTTTACACTCTAGGTCAAATCCACTCCCTTCTACTATGATACTATACATGTGGGACGGCCACTCGTCATCGGAATCCCAATGCATGTCCCTTTTATCCACTATAATAACATCTGGACTGACAGATTGAAGAGATACACCTGCAAAAAATACATTACAGTTTTTTATACTGTTTGGCATAATTCAAGCCAGAATACAGCACTAATGTAACTCACTGCTTATAATCCTCTAAGAGGAGACACTAAACTGGAAGACGTGTCTTAGCTACATTTGGATATAAAGATCTTTCCTCGATAAGAGAAATCCTCGAGAACTATCTGTTCAGAATTAGCTTTTTTCAGAGGGTGCGCATTCATTTAATAGCCAGGCTTGGTACTGCTCAATTTTAATAGTCCAGCATATGTCATTGCTCTCCCACCAACTATTTCCCTTGCCATTGGTAATAAGTAGGCACTACAAAAATATTATCAAGTATCTGTTGTCATTGCAAGTGAAGCTTCATACATTGAAAGTAGTGCCAGCAATTCACGACAACTAGTGATGTTCTGTATGCTCATTACATAACAAAAGCAAGATTTAGAACTTTTACAATGGAATTGTTTAACAGAAAAGTACGTAAAACTAAAAGTGGCTTTAACACTTCTTGATAACCATATTATAATACCTTGCTACCAAAACAATTAATATGCCAATTTGGAAGATGGAATTCAAGACAAGGTTAAATTTCAATTCTGTCCAAGCAGTTCGATGAAAGTTCGATGAATAATCCTTGTGACAAAATTAAACTTCAGCAAATTGTCAACAAAATGTCAGTAACGCTTACAAGCTGTAGTGTATACTGCAAACAATACATAGTGGTAAGTAGAAACAATAGAATTAATATATAATTTAACTTTATGTCACAAAAAATAGTTCAGCTTGAGCACGGCTAGAATCAAAAACAATAAGTAAGCAGACAAAGGTAAAATATGTATTACCGGTAGCGTCATATACACACACTTGTGCTTCATCACTTGTGTTTTTGACAAAAACATCTCCATCAGAAAGTTTGAAATCATAAACTCCTGAAACATACATTGATATAGATAATGCTTAATTGCACACCTACTAATTTCACACAAATTGTTAGTCAAATTAAAAAGCAGCTGTTTTTTTTCTCCAGGATTGAATAAAAATGTGGTAGAAATACAACAGTATTTTGTTAAATGGCTAGCAATATTGGCCAAAAGTGCTGTGTAGTATTTATGTAATACATGCCATAGATGTTACTAATAAACAAATACTGACATCTTAGCAGCAACAAGCATTAAATTAAACAAAAAAATTTCATCATGAAAATTAATGGCTTCACCATTTTTGGACTTTGATATAACACAGATTTTTGCAAAGCAATAAATAAAAAACTCTTTTGTCTTAATATGTTATTGACTTGAACAAATTTAAATAAAAAAGCTTTAACAAAGTCAGCTTCATAAACGTACAACTATATTATTATGTGATAAGAAGAACAATTTCAAATTACACTTTACGTTTTTAAATTACATCTTAAATCTAGTTTTGATTTTTAAAATCAATAAAAGTAATAAACAATATCACATTTAAAGATACTCTTGTAAACCAAAATGTGTTGATGAAGATTCATTAATGATAGTAAAGCTACCAGATTGTGGAAAATTTGCAGTTAGGTTCAATTCAAATGCATTTGTTCCTGTTATTGTAGCCAGTACTACTTCTTCTTCTGAAGCGTTCGAGACAAATTTTGCTTTAAGATCAGTAGCACGACCAAATGCACCTAGAGTACTCATATGTACATCCTGTGGGAAAAATAAGTTTTTATGAACTAATATCCTGGTTCTATCAAACTTTAGAAAACAATGTGTAAATTATCATTTAATACCCACATGAGAATAGTAGTTAACCAGGAACAATAAGAGTTTATATATTCACAATCACAAAGCCGCAGGCTATAGCTTCACAAGGTTTTTATGAATGATCACAACCTGTACATTGCGACCAAGGTTAAGCATGGTGCAGAGGCTGGTCAGTGAATGCTGCA
This sequence comes from Tubiluchus corallicola, assembly GCA_030141605.1. Taxonomy (NCBI): domain Eukaryota; kingdom Metazoa; phylum Priapulida; class Priapulimorpha; order Priapulimorphida; family Tubiluchidae; genus Tubiluchus; species Tubiluchus corallicola. Next base: position 648,941 of record JAQGDQ010000045.1, on the reverse strand, counting down.
TGATTGCCCAGATCAATACTCCCACTAATTATAATGAAAGTTCAACAGGTAAAGTCAGGCACTTAATTACTAACATGAGTTTCCTTTTTAAAATGATAATTTGTTTAAAAGTGATAGAGTGATTGTGTTACATAACTGCTAGATATCTTAGGCCAAGTCGTGACTTTGGAACTTTTCACTTGGATAGTTCTTTCGTTTTAATTTTTGGCACATAGCACGTCCGAATCCAGCTTTCAAAGGATGGACCTCTTCAATATTGATGTCTATGGCCAGACCAAGCATATTCATCAAAGCTGTGACCATGAACAAGTAATTGTGTTAGCCACATTCGAATGTGAATTCAGCCTTTGTTTATGAAATACGTAGCGTGAATAAATATAGTGAATGAGACAACCCAGAGCGAGTATCAAACCAGGCAATCACCCATCAATTTACTATCAGTCTCACTTCATTCTTAACTTCGGATGCCAACGCACGCCATAACTACTCAGCTATTCCCTCTTCTTCTTATCTGTTGCAACAGTTTGTTCACATACAAGTTAAAATGTTTTTAAATTATCTTAATGTTCTAAGGCTGCATCATCTGGCTATGTCCATTTAGATCAAACTAAACCCATATGAGTATTTTCAAATTCACACACAAATAGACAGCTAAATGTGGCATTATATTTGGCTTGGCCTTAAGGCAATCTTCATCAGTTATTAAGATCAATCCACTCTGCATTTGCAGTTATCTTACTATCTTAAATATATGACAGGTTTGTTACACTACTATTCAACTAAGAATACAGAAATATTTTAACATAGCGATTGTTGTTATATCTGAGCAGAAAAACTCGACCTCAATCAACACCCAGCTAATGAAGAAGGAACTAAACAGTTGCACAACACAATACATTGAATTCAAACGCCACCAACATACGACTAATAACCTAAACTTTATTAAGTGCCAGTGCATTTTTGAGTAAGACAGGCTTGCAGAAATTAGAAATATGTAAAACTCACATTATTTAAATTGTGCAATTTGATACATTCCCCACATTTGCTGCTTTTATGCTCAGCTGATTATGAAGCTGTAATTGTGCAATGTACATGGCATAGCAAAATTCATTTATAATGAAAAAGCACATTTTGGCAGGTGGTGGTAAGAAATGTTATCAATATTTTCTCTACTTAACAGGTCACAGGAAATTGCACAAAGAAAAACTGGTACGATTTATAACGAGGCTGGGACTGTAATAGGATATGATAATGATAATGAAGTTGTCATAAGTTAACAATCAAGTTAAGTATGTTTGTACAGTTCAATGTGTTTGCATAGGATATATGTGCGTGTGTGCGTGCGTGTGTGTCTATTTACAGTTGTGACCACAAATGATAGGGTCATCACTATCTTAGTCCACGTATGAAAAAGTATGAAAGTTGTCAGAAACCAGCTGCCACTTTGCATTAGACATGAAACAGATGTCTGTATTTGAATGACATAAAAAAGGACAATGCTGATGTGATAATTGGTGATCAATTATTTTTTGTTAGCTGGTTCTATTCTTTCGGCCACCACTGTAGTATTTTTAGAAACTCAATCTAAAAGTCTAGCCAAGAGAAATTGTCACAGTTACAAACTGTCAACAATTTGTTAATATTCAGCAAGTACAACATTCTGATGTTCCTTAAACAAATATAACAATGTGTCACACTTATGACATTGCAGGCACGCTGATAGCCTATGAAAGTACATGTATAATTGCACTTACCATTCCAAAAGGAACTACTGTTGGATAAATTGCGAGATACGTAGTACACTCTGTATTGTCTCCATTACAAATGCCACAGTCATCTTCAAATGATGGCCTAAAATAAGAATCGTTAGAATAAATTTTTTGTAGCTGGTCATTTATTGTGGTAGGTTTATTCTAAAAACCATAAGCCAATCTCCTCCAATGATGAAAAAAGAAGTGAGTGTAAACATGTATAATAAAGAAAAACACCTTTCAGTTTTTGAAGCAATGAGATACAGTGAGGCTGGCTTGTTGTGGAACGGGTAAAACATTATCTTGCTCACAGAAAGTGCTGTGAGCTCCCTCAGAAATATTCACGAACAAATGAAGAAACTCAGAAGCAGGGAAAATAAGTGCATTTTATAAATTTAGAAGTTTCAGGAGCTTTAAAACTTAAACTTAAACTAAACTTTATTTATCAACTAAACTTAAAATACTAAGTTGTGAGAAATGTTTAATTTTCCACTTTTTAGACATCACCTAGTAATTACATATAGTACTGCATCAGCAATTCAAGTACATATTGAGGTATGTTTCCAGAATTTTAGATAGTAAATCTTAACTTTAGGCTCAATGTGTTATAATTTGGAAGCAATAAAGCAGCAAGTGCCCTGAGACCAATGCATTCTGTGCATTTTTATAGCTTTGGAAATCTAATCTAGTAATAATGACATGACTTACACAATATCTTGTCTCATTCACTGTCACTACTGCTATCAATACCACCACCATCACCATTTTCTAATAAGCTTGACTAAAAATCTTGTTTGTAACCACTTTACAGTAAATATTAGTTTTTGAACAGTCAATTTATACGGGTCATTTCAAATCATTGTATTACGGGGCACTACACAGTATTATTGAAAGAAAACTTTTATTAAAACCTTTAAAACATAAAATACCAGGAACACAGCAAATGTTTCGACTGCACAGTCTAGCAATCATCTTCAGTGAGTAAAGTGTCTTATGGCAGACACTTTAGACAAGATGCTTTGATGTAAGAATGTGTGAACAGCTGGGCATCTCATCTAGACACTAGAAAGACCTCCTCAATCTAGCATTCATGACCATAGTTGCGCCAATGGCCAGAAGCCTGATTTTACTAATTTTAGTAATGTGGCCAAAGCCACATCAGTAGGGTAAATTAATAAAACAAAGTTTATCCATATAACATAACAAGCTTTCTCTTAATGTGCGAAATAGTTCAGTTCTAATAATTTTGTTTACAAAACACCTCACTATAGTTTTACAGTATATGCTTTTCTCTACAAGCCTGTTTTACTACATGTTTGGCTTTTGTGTGAATAAATAGATGGTCATTTTCATTTACAATAGATACACTTTGCCTATAAGACTGGTTGCTGTTTGTTTACTGTATCACACCCAAGGCGTCTGTAAGCTGTGAGGTCGAAACATTTGTCATGGTTTTAGTATTTTATGTTTCAAACTTTTTAAAACAAAAGACTTATTTCAATAACAATAGTTTGGTCGTAAGTTAAATAATTTCAATAACAGCAATAACTATCAAAAACAACCTACCCAAATGGTACTCCCATACAGTCTGTGCAGCTAGAATTATCTCCATAGCACATCCCGCAACTGTCAACGGTATTCCAGTATTCAGTAAAGTTCATGCATCCACCACACACATTGAAATGCATGTTTAAATTTTGAAGTTTTAAAGAAAATTCTCCAAATTCGGGATCCGTTGCGTGCAAATACATCAGCCGATCTTCTGTTAGTGAAGAGCAAGAATTACTCTCACATAAATTAGTTGCAATAATATGCAAATAATGCTTATTTGAGGGCAAGAGCGTATTTATGACCATGAGGGAATAGTGCTGCTGCTGAAACCACCGAGTGTTATAAATGCACCATTCCCGAAAAAATGGGCATTTTTTGCTTTTCATAACTATTACAACTTCCAAATTATATGCATTATTACTAATATGACTAAATATGCACAGAGACGCATAGACACAGGATCGCGTAAACATCATTTACCAACCTTAATAGATGTACAATGCCAATTACTCTTGCAACAAGGTCACTTACTCTTGCAATAATAGCTGTAAGTAAAAGTCATAAGTGACATCGTTTTGCCTACTGTTCTTTGTCTAGTGTAAATGCAAGTTCTATAAGTCTCACAACATTTGCATGGAATGCCTACTATGAATCTACTATTGTATTGTCATTGTGGCATCGCTGACGAACTGCAGAGTTTGTTTGAAATTGCCAACACGTTACACAACAGCAAATCTATTTTCCATCATGTGACATTGTTTTGACAAATGGCAAAACTTCAGTATGAAAACTGGTGCGCAATAATTACACATATTAAAATTTAATAATTGCAGTCTACAACAGAAACTCAGATAAAGAATTTCTTGGAATAGCAGTATGTTACCATAGTGGTTAAGTGGCTTGCGATGACATATTCCAGCACAGTCTTTGAAGGCGCTACCATTATCAGTCAGTGGAAGTGAATGCACACAATGGCAGCAGGAGTCCGCGACTAAGTCGTCAGGACATATAGTGGCAGAAGGGTTGCAAGCTAAATAATAGTAAAATAGCAATAGTAAAGTATACAAAATCTTTTTAAGACGAACAAAATTCATTACATCTATTGTAATAATACTAGCATAAGTTATGCTTTTATTATACATGTGTGCATAAATTAGCGGCGTGGGTTAGGGATCTAGCACTACATTAGGCAGCATGCAAGTTTGCAGTTACATATATTTAACAACGGAAAGCAAACATTCAATGGGCAGAGGTACACATTCTAAAAAAGTGGTAAAATCAATTTATATATATTCAAACAGAGCAGCAAAATTAATCTATATAGTAGCCACAGACATTTTCACACAATTTATACTACCTCATCCGATTGAAATCAAAAGTTTGGGTAAAATTCAAACATCAGCCTTAACACCATATTAAACACAAACACAGATTGAAAATCTGCAAAACAAAAAATCAGTTTAATTGCTTCCTTTTGACAGTGTAATGCTTTCCTTGTGCAACGCATATGATGTATATTTGTCAAACTCTTACATTAATATCCTAAAACACAAGCATTCTGTCAATCTGTATGCTGTAAAAAGGGTGCAAACATGATCAACTTCAAGTAAAAGGGATTTATAAAATAAACCAAATTATTAAGAGACAATTACGAGAAAATAGGTATAACATACTATAATTATGCTAATCTGCTAAAAAATTATTATATTATTAAGTGTATGCCACAAATCAAACTGCAGAAAAGTTTTCCACACAATAAATAGCCAATCATTGTTGGAACAAAGCAAGTTAAGCTCAAATAACAATGATATTCATGCAAGGGTATGTACAGAAACTTTGCACAACATGCAGGATTTTGCAGATGCACAGCGAGCCATTACTTCTTCCCTTGATGCTTGAATTTGCGTTAACTTCAACTTTGTCATTATGACTATTATGATATTTTTCAACAGAGTTAGTCTCACCTTTTTCTTTCTGTTCCTTCGTTTTTTTCCTTTCTTTATCTGTTTCTTCACCTTCATTACCATTTTTACCACTATCGCTATCATTAGAGGCATAAGAACCATTAATTTTGTTACCATCTTCCTTCTCACCTTTATCATCTTTATCTTTACCATCTTTACCATCTTTGTCATTATTGTCTTCATCGTCATTTTCATCATTGTTGTCATCATCACTAGAAGCATGAGAACCATCCCCTTTATTATCATCTATATCTTTGTCATTTTTATCTTTATCACTTTCTTCATTACCATCACCATTGGATACATGAGAATCATCCTCTTTATTATCATCTTCTTTGTCATCTTTATTTTTATTTTTGTCACCTTCTTCATCATCGCTTTCTTCATTATCATTGCCACTAGAAGTATGAGAACCATCTTCTTTATTAGCACCTTTTTCATCTATATCTTTGCCATTTTTATCTTTTTCACCTTCTTCGTCATCATTTTCATCACTGTAATAAGCATGAGAATCATCTCCTTTATTATCACCTTCTTTGTCATCTTTATTTTTATTTTTGTCACCTTCTTCATCATCGCTTTCTTCATTATCATTGCCACTAGAAGTATGAGAACCATCTCCTTTATTATCACCTTCTTTGACATCTATATCTTTACCATTTTCATCTTTATTATCTTCTCCATCATCATTTTCATCACTGTCATAAGCATGAGAATCATGTCCTTTATTATCACCTTCTTTGTCATCTTTATCTTTATCGCCTTCTTCAACATCACTTTCTTCACTATCATTGCCACTAGAAGTATGAAAACCATCTCCTTTATTATCACCTTCTTTGACATCTATATCTTTACCATTTTCATCTTTATTATCTTCTCCATCATCATTTTTATCACTGTCATAAGCATGAGAATCATGTCCTTTATTATCACCTTCTTTGTCATCTTTATCTTTATCGCCTTCTTCAACATCACTTTCTTCACTATCATTGCCACTAGAAGTATAAGAACCATCTCCTTTGTTATCAACTTCTCTGTCACCTATACCTTTGTCATTTTTCTCTTTATTATCTTCTTCGTCATCACTTTCATCCATATCATCGTCACTAGAAGCATGAGACTCGTCCCCTTTGTTATTATCTGCTCTGTCATCTATATGTTTGTCATCTTTATCTTTATCACTTTCTTCATTATCATCACCATTAGAAACATGAGAACCATCCCTTTTATTATCATCTTCTTTGTCATTTACATCTTCGTCATCTTTATCTTTATCGCCTTCTTCAACATCACTTTCTTCACTATCATTGCCACTAGAAGTATGAGAACCATCTCCTTTATTATCACCTTCTTTGACATCTATATCTTTACCATTTTCATTTTTATTATCTTCTCCATCATCATTTTCATCACTGTCATAAGCATGAGAATCATGTCCTTTATTATCACCTTCTTTGTCATCTTTATCTTTATCGCCTTCTTCAACATCACTTTCTTCACTATCATTGCCACTAGAAGTATGAGAACCATCTCCTTTATTATCACCTTCTTTGACATCTATATCTTTACCATTTTCATTTTTATTATCTTCTCCATCATCATTTTCATCACTGTCATAAGCATGAGAATCATCTCCTTTATTATCACTTTCTTTGTCATCTTTATCTTTATTGCCTTCTTCAACATCACTTTCTTCACTATCATTGCCACTAGAAGTATGAGAACCATCTCCTTTATTATCACCTTCTTTGACATCTATATCTTTACCATTTTCATCTTTATTATCTTCTCCATCATCATTTTTATCACTGTCATAAGCATGAGAATCATGTCCTTTATTATCACCTTCTTTGTCATCTTTATCTTTATCGCCTTCTTCAACATCACTTTCTTCACTATCATTGCCACTAGAAGTATGAGAACCATCTCCTTTGTTATCAACTTCTCTGTCACCTATACCTTTGTCATTTTTCTCTTTATTATCTTCTTCGTCATCACTTTCATCCATATCATCGTCACTAGAAGCATGAGACTCATCCCCTTTGTTAGTATCTGCTCTCTCATCTATATGTTTGTCATCTTTATCTTTATCACTTTCTTCATTATCATCACCATCAGAAACATGAGAACCATCCCTTTTATTATCATCTTCTTTGTCATTTACATCTTCGTCATCTTTATCTTTATCACCTTCTTCATCATCACTTTCACCACTAACATCGTTGCCAGAGGCACGATAACTATCGCCTTCATTATCATTCAAATCAATGATAGACATATTCTCACTATTTGCATTTTGTTCTGCATTTGGTATAGTTATTTTGTCAACAATCTCATCATCTCTGAGACTATTAATGGTTCCACTGCTATTATCCTCTCCACTCTCCCCCCGTTCAATAATAGGCACAGTTTTGTCACTATTATTGCCAACAGAAGTATCAAAGCCATCACCTGTGTTATCATTAAAATTGTTAGATGTATCTACAACTTAAATCTTTAAGTTAGTGATTCTAGAACTGCATTATGCACCTATACACAGGAAAACAAACACCCAGAGGGTATGGGCACACAATCCAAAAAATATAGCAAAACCACACAATATTAATTAAAAAAAGACAGACTATTTTTACTGTTCGGCATTGGTACACCAAATCAGAAGCATTAATTCAATCTTTGTCCTGACAACATTGCACCACGCTATGTTAAACAAAATATTCTAATCTAGAATAGTTAATATAAAAACAGTATTAACTGCCAGTCACACATTTTTACAAAACATGTGCCAGCAAAATATAAGTAATAATAAGGACATACTGGAAAATAAAGTAATCCACGCAAGGGCATACTAGGAAAGTAAGGCATTCATCTTAAGCCAATATTCTAAATAAGGGCAAACTAGCAAAGTACAGTCATTCATTTAAGCAGCTATTTTAGCATGGAAAAACCAAAATATGAATCTTTCCATACAAAACTTTGAGTTTATTAGTAATAATTACAAAGCAATCATTTTTGTTTTGGTTTGTTTTCATTTTGACTTCCTGGTTAAAATAAAAAACACTAAGAAATAACATTTCTTTATAAAACCAAAATTCTCTACAAAACCTTTGCCCATTATTAGAAGATGAGGAAACAATATTAATTCCATAGCAATCAATTACTTATTGATAACCTTAGTGTAAGTTGAAAATTAGTTGGAATAGAAAACACATTTTATGTATTTCTATGCAATTATTATTGATGAGTACAAAATAGTAATGAAATTAATCAAGTGATCAGTTTGCAATCGAATAACCAACCAAGACATAAATCGAAGAAAAGTTAAGGAATAATATCTTTTTTCTGCAAATTGTTTACAGGATCTTAAAAATTTCCTCTCCACTCTACAGTCTTCTTTTCTTACTAGTCTACAGGATTTATGCTGTTAAAAGCATACCACAATTAAAACTACAAAAATTTCAGTGCCACGCTAAACACCTACTACCCATTCACTTTCACCAAAAATGTGCTAGCCATTCACTAACAAAACAGTTGCAAAAACGAAGCAAGACTGGATAAAATTAAGGTTCATGCAATGGTAGGTTAAAAACCTTGCAAAGCACGCAGGATTGTGAATCGTTACCTCCTTCTTCACTGCTTGAATTATCATCAGCATCAACTTCAACTTCAGCATTATCACCACTGCCGTTATTTTCCACTGAACTGTCAACACCAATGTTTGTTTCACCATTCTCACTTTGCCCCATTGCTGATTCTATTTCTTGATCTTCCTCTATATCTTCTTTATTATCACTTTCATCATTACTATCATCACTGGAGGCATAAGAAGCATCTCCTTCATTATCAATTGAATAAGTCTTAGTTGTATCTCCATTACTCGGCTTCTGTTCTGTGTTGAAACTAGTTTGTTTGTTATCACTTTCATGCTCACTGGAGACATTAATGCCTTCATCGCTGTTATCCTCACCATTCTTATCATGTTCCTTAATAGGCTGAGTTTGGTCATTATTATTAACCCTAGAAGCATTAGAATCAGCATCTGTGTTACCATTCAGGTTACTATTAGATGTGTCTCCACTATTCTGCTCTTGTTCTGCTTTGAAAGCTTCGTTATTATCAATCTCATGATCAATATCACTGGTACTGCCATTTGTTTCTTTGCTCTCATCCTCATCACTAATAGGTGGATAACTTTTGTGAGCATTATTATCACTATAAACATCGTAATGATCACCTTTGTTGTCATCTGGACTGCTGCTAGGCATATCTCCGCTATTCTCATTTTGTTCTTCCTGGGATTGATCAGTGCTGCCATCACTGAATCCACCATTTACATCTTCGTTATTATCATGGCCACTTTCTTCATGTTCATTATTTGATTGAGTTTTGTCACCGTCTTTATGAATAGAAGTATCGGAACTACTACTGTTTTCATTCAAATTGTTGCTGAACATATCTCCGTCATTCTCCTCCTGTTCTGTGTTAGGTATATTTTCTCTGCTATCAGTACCACCATCACTGAAATCACTGTTTGCACCTTTGCTATCAGTATCACTTTTATTCCATTCATTAACAGCATCCCTATTACCAAGACCATCATTTGCCTCCATCTTTTCATTGAAGTTACTGTTAACTTCACCATTTTCCTGTTTTACATTGAGCATTTCTTCACCAATCTCATCCTGGTTAGAACTGCCATTTCTGTGTTTGTTATTATCATTACCACTCACATCCTCTTCATTAGCAACCTGAGTTTTGTCACTATTATTTCCACTAGTGATTTGCCGACTATCAGCCGTGTTACCATCTAAATGGGTGTACATCATCTCTCCACCATTCTCCGCCTGTTCTGAATTTGGGACAGTTTCTTTGTTATGAGTCCCATCATCATTGAAACTGTCATTAGTATCACTTTCGTCCTGTTCATTAACAGTTTCAGCATCGCTATTACCATTGTTAGGACCATTATTTGTTTCTACGTTAATCTCAGTCTCACCATCTTCATTTTGAGCAGCATTGGGCAATGTTTCTTTGCCATCAACCGTCCCACGAATGTTCGAACTGTCACCTGTATCATCAATTAAATCGATGCTAGAAACATCTCCGTTATTCGAATTCTGTTCTGCGTCAATTCTGACTTCTTTGTCACCAACACCACCATCATCAGCACCTCCATCACTGTCATATTTGCTATTCTCATATTGTCCTTCACTTGGGTCTGTACCTTCAGTATTTTCGTTTATGATACCATTTGAGTATGTTTCACTATTCCATTTTTCTTCTTCGTCAGATGATGTATCTTTATGACCGGCTGCATCATCTTCAGCTTCTCTACTACCATTAATTTTAGTGTCATCTTCTTTCCAACTGATAAGGTTACCATTCCCATCATTTCCATTATTGTTGTCACTGCCAAAGCTATAAGAACTACCATCTGTGCTTCCACCAGTGTTGTATGCACCACTCTTTTCAAACTCACTAATTTGTTCACCATCATTATGATCATGTCTAAAAGTGTCAGGAGCATCTTGCGCATTATCATTTGAGCTGCGGTTGGAAGTATCATCATTATTCCACTGCTCTTCCACATCAGAACTCCCAATAAAACCTGTACCCAAATTTGATACACCTCCTTCCTCATGTCCTTCTGCACTGACATTGTGATTTAAATCATTGTTGTATGTATTGCTCCCATCAGGGTTGCTATTATCATCATTTGTTTCTAAGTCACCTCTTTGAATGTCTTCTGTATTAAGTTGAACGTTGCCATCTGAAGCGAATGAATTGAGACCACTGGTGGTAGTACTGCTAGAATCTTTATAGAAATAATTGAGATTATCGCTTTCACTTTTCTTACCATCATTAAAATAATGATTTTCAGTTTGACCAGTATTTACTATGCCGTTAGTGCTCTCACCTAAAATATCAGATTGGAAATTTGTACTGTCATTGTTTTTGTTTATACCAATAATATCGTTCACAAAACCATACTCAGACTTTTTTTCTGTATTATTTTTAAAGCTATAAGTAGTGCTACTCAAATTATTCGCAGTATAAGTTATAGTGGCTGTGGAATTATCTCTGGCAAATGAAAATGAAGTGTGGTTGTGGTAGTTTATGTTTAGAGATAAATTAATACCATGCCACTCTTGTTCAACAACTTTTGCAACATTAGTTTTATCTGTATCAAAAATTATATGAAAATGTTTACCTTGTGTATCAACATTACTGTCATGATAACCCTCTAGCGCACTATCACCCCTAGCACCAATTACACCAGCAGTGTGATTATTATGATTTACATATAGAAACAGCTCTTTTTCATCCACCATTCTAGGACTTTCTTTGTCTGTATCATCAATAATATATGAAGGTTTGCCTTCTGCACTAGCATAAAAATCATACCACTCTTTTTCAGCAAATTTTGAAGTATTTTGTATATCTACATCATCAATAATATGGTAAGGTTTGCCTCCTGCACTAGTATAAATATCATACCACTCTTCTTCATAAATTTTAGAAGCAGTCTGTTTATCTGCATCATCAATAATATAGTAAGGTTTGCCTTCTGCACCAACATTAACATCATACCACTCTTTTTCAGTAATTTCTGTACCAGTTTGTTTTTCTGCATCATCAGTAGTATATGGATATCTGTCTTCTGCACTAGCATTAATATAGTGCCTCTCTTCTTCAGCAGGTTTCAAAGCACTTTGTTTATCTGTATCATCAACGAAATATGGATTTGTATCTTCCGTACCATATAAATTAACTTGATCAAAGTTTTCATCTCTTAAACGATCAGCATCAACATGAAATTTTTTTGCTGCATTAGCATCCCCACCATATGTCACATAAGAATCATACCCATGATCCTCTAAATTACTCATATCTGCTTTACCATCAACCTGTTCAGTAAATTTCTCAAATTTATCAATGTGAGCATCAAAGACATCTGTCACAGTTTTAATATATGCAGCAGTAGTACTTGAGGTGTGGTTATGATCGAAAATATAAACATTCCATTTTTGTTTAACAGTACTTCCAGTTTTGGTCAAATCATCGTAACTAGTAATGTAAGATTTCTCATGCTCAGAAATGGCTGCATTGTACATGTTTCCCTGATAACTATTTTTTTCCAAAGACATGCCAGAACTATAATCACCTGCATGTACTGATGTATAAACATTTTCAGCATCAGAATTGGTTTCATCCATATAAACAGCTGCTCTTAAACCATCTTTGGTTGCTGTTGCATTAATACTTTCAGCGCCAAAGAAATTAGGATCATAGCTCCCATGTAAATCAGAATTTTGAGCAATTCCAGGTTTCTCACCATTATCAGTATCATGCAAAGATTTTCGAAGATCGGTTTCACTAATTGGAACATTAGCTTTGAAAACACTCCCATTTATTCTAACATCAATATTACTAATATTAGAATCCTTAGTGTGGTAGTTCTCGTGACGTTGAAAAGTATTGCCATATAAAGGAATTTCAGTCTCCACTGCAGCACCATATCCATTAAAGTAGGGTTGAGAATTAAAATTGTCAGTATTGATTTTCTGAGTGATTGAATCAATACCCAAAGTGCCTTGACGGTAATGAGGGTCAGTAGAGTGAAAAGCATTTTCAAATTTTCTGACAGTAGTATCGTATAAACTATGATTTAAATAAGTTTCATGCATTCCAGTAGCAACATTTCCAGAAAAGGAATCACGAGAATGATATTTTTCAAAATCTTTAGTGATGCTACTTATGTTAGTTTCATTTTTACCAGCAGTATAACCATCATGCAAATGTTTTAAAATATAAGGTTCATCTGTTAAAGTATGAATGCCAAAACCATCCTCATTTGTGTTTGCACTTATATATTCATTGACCAAATCTATGCTTTGATTGGTTGCAATATGTTTAGAGTCAGCAACATATAAAGGTATTTTGCCAACATCACTACCATATAAAACTTGTTGATCGTGGACACTGCTACCTGCAGCATCCTCAAAAACTTCATCTAAAACAAAAACATACAGTAGCGGATCAGGCCTTCCTGTATATTTACTGTTACTAAGTTTTTTATCACTCATTAGCAGGTATTATAGTATGAATAATGTGCCAGATAACTATTAACTACAGGGGAGCTCCTGCAATGAGCTCTAGCAAAAGATCTCAGTGTGATGCGGTATGCTGCTGTTTACTGCACTTAAGTTGCATGAAGACCTGAAGCGATTTATAAAGACATATTTATAATAAAACAATGAAAATACGAATCAACTTAAATACAAAATCACCAATGTGATAAACATGGTGCCATCTGGCACCTATTTAAAAATGTGGAAATTTTTCGACCACCCCAACTGGTCATATCAATCCAAAAGCTGAAAATAAATTGACATTATTCGCGAAAGCTGCATAAGCGCTTTTTCACACAACAATTTCCCTTTTGTTTATAGTAGTATCGCAGTATAGTGTTTTGCTGTTTGACAAGTTTAAAAAATATGTGTGTGCATTTCAATGCTCAGGAATTCGGATAACACTTTTTGAATTTGTTTATGCAGTCTAAAACGTACATTAATGAATTCCTGGAAGCAGAAAAATAATTAATTCTTTTACTTTGCTAATAATTTCGATCAATGTTTACTACGAATTTTCTAAACAAAGTAAAAAAGTTAATAATAGTGCACATCTAAGTCTCTAGAAGAACAAATTACGTATCACATATTGCCCTAATAATTTTATGAGAGGCACCAGCCTTTCTTTGGTTAAAGACCTAATTGCCACTCACCTGGATATTGTTCTTCTTGTTGGGGAATAAACTTTTGAAAAAAGTTTCCACAAGTTTCAAATGGATTGTCATGTAACTTCATGAGAATATACTAGAATATATTCTGCATTGATTAACGGAGCAAGATTCTCAATCTGCCATTTTGAAATTAAGGTAGTGGCAATAATGATCATTTTCAAAAAAAACCCTAAAGATCTGCAAATTTGCAAAGGATCATAATGAAACTTTATGTGAATGTACTAGAACAATTTCTGTATCAATTGACAGAGGTCCCTCGACCAGTAGTTGGAGTTAGTGTTGTTACGCTTAATTAAAATGCATGAATATCTTTTTTAAAAGAAGCATTATAACATATTTCTAGATTACCTGTTGCAATTTGCAAAATTATTATTTTTACCTTTTCTGCATTCACCCGAGTACGCAATAGCTACCGTTGTTTCACATTGTAGTTGGCATATGTTGCCATAAGTCTTATCATCTTCTCCACAGACTGGATCATATTCTTGTGTGCAGACACACAGATCTGAGCCTACATAAAAAGTGATTGTAATTGTAAAACACATAAAACTGTGATTATCACTCTTAAGCATGATACTGTTTGTTTCAGTAAATAAGTATATATGCTATATACATACATACATACATACATACATATATATATATATATATATATGTATGTATGTATGTATGTATGTATATAGCATATATATATATATATACATATCTGTGATCTACACTAAGTAAATATTATTATCAAAACTGGAATAGCTGCTTACCACAACTTTTAGGGTTAATACATGTACAGTAAGATATCATTAACGATTCTGGCTGCATTTCAGGGCAACTGTATTCAACAAAGGTTAGAGGCCACCGAATTACGATAGAATTTTTTCTGCAACTTTGCAATGATAATTATTGTTTTAGTATAACTATTTTAATAAAAAAAAACGTTTCAGATAAAGCCATACTGCTCATTTGAGTCTAAACATTGCTGTAGCGCGTTTTAGTTTTAGGAACTGCACAGTTCAAAAAAGGCTTTTGCATAAATGCAATGACTTTAATTCAGGTGATTGTCTGTGTCTCCCACGCAATCTCAGGGCCAAAGGCACAGCAGTAAGTTTCAGCTTTTTCCGGTTAAAAGTGACAGCAGTGGCAGGCTTACAAATGTAGAGGGATGCTTGCAGCACAGGATGGTGCTAAATGTGCAGACTAAAATGTGAAAAAGACAGAAATTAATTACTCATAAGTAGCACAGTAAAAACACAAACTGTAGGCCTACCTCAAGAACTTAAGGGCTTTACTTACTTAATGGATAAAATTCAACAAAATGTTGTTATATTTGCACATAATTATTATAATTTACAAATTAGATGTTTGGTCACTAGCTTTTCTAGCAAGCTATAAGTGAGCGATATTGAACAACTAAATTCTTAACTAAGCATAATTTTGAATATCTGTCATTACTTGGTGTACTACAATGCATACTTCTTTATAATTCAGTTTAACAGACAATCTTAAACTTAACAAAGTTGAGGTCTAGTGAATAATGCTGCAATTTTGTTGTGGGGTAAGGGATGACAGCAGACGCGCAAAATTTGGTCGGGTCTACTTGTGTGAAATCAGACCCACCATGCCACTGCCACTGCCATTTCCACTGTGCAGAGACTTTGTAGCTAATTTCTGCATCACATATTTAATTGGCCAAAAAAGCCTACGCCTGACAGCATAGTTCCCTTCTCTACACATTTTGGGTGATGCACTGGTGATTAATGGGCCAACCAACATCTGAGGAATTCAGCATGGCCTTCTGTGACAATGGAACATTGCAATGACAGGGAAAGTCAACAAATATTTTCAATCAAGCTCCTGCTACATTGTGCCTTTTAAATTTTGCCTTTCTATTTTAAGAATTAGGGCGATGACAGTCATCATGACACGAAACTGGCTAGGATTTATTTAGCACACTAATAATTATTTTAAAAGATTGGCTTTGACAAATGGGCAAGTTCTCTACACCACTTACATATAGAAGTCCGTGCCATTCAGGCCAGATACTGGTTTTCAATTCAAAGTACCAAACTATATAAACACTACCAATAAGAGGAAAACCAGAGCAATGATAAATATGACATTACATTTCAAGTGAAAGTGACTATGACGTCAGGTAATCTGTAATGTAACACATTGTAATGTGAGTTTGTCTTTCCAAGTTCATCAGTTAGTTGACAAATTAAAATAAGCATGCACTCACTGCTATACTCTGTCACTTAAATGTTGAAAACCAAATTCAGCCAAAATCATAAAATTTTCATTAAAATAAGACTGCTAGTTCTAGGTCCAAATTACACAAGTGTGATCAAAAACTGACTTCACAGTATACAATATAGTTGTTAACTGCGAGTCACACATTTTTACAAAACATGTGCTAGCAAAATATAAGTAATAATAAGGACATACTGGAAAACAAAGTAATCTATGCAAGGGCATACTGGGAAAGTAAAGCATTCATCTTAAGCCATTATTCTAAACAAGGGCAAACTAGCAAAGTACAGTCATTCATTTAAGCAGCTATTTTAGCATGGAAAAACCAAAATATGAATCTTTCCATACAAAACTTTGAGTTTAATAGTAATAATTACAAAGCAATAATTTTGTTTTGGTTTATTTTCATTTTGACTTCCTGGTTGAAATAAAAAAATACTAAGAAATAACATTTCTTTATAAAACCAAAATTCTCTACAAAACCTTTTCCCATTATTAGAAGATGAGGAAACAATGTGAATTCAATAGCAATCAATTATTTATTGATAACTTTAGTGCAAGCTGAAAATTACTTTGAATAGAAAACAAATTTTATGGATCTCTATGCAATTTTTATTGAGGAGTAAGAAATAGTAGTGAAATTAATCAAGTGATCAGTTTGCAATCGAATAACCAACCAAGACATAAATCGAAGAAAAGTTAAGGAATAATATCTTTTTTCTGCAAATTGTTTAAAGGATCTTAAAAATTTCCTCTCCACTCTACAGACTTCTATTCTTACTAGTCTACAGGATTTATACTATTAAAGCATGCCACAATTAAAACTACAAAACTACAATGCCACGCTAAACACCTACTACCCATTCACTTTCGCCAAAAATGTGCTAGCCATTCACTAACAAAACAGTTGCAAGAACAAAGCAAGACTGGATAAATATAATGTTCATGCAATGGTAGGTTAAAAACCTTGCAAAGCACGCAGGATTGCGAATCGTTACCTCCTTCTTCAAAACTTGAATTATCACCAGCATCAACTTCAACTTCAGCATTATCACCACTACTGTTTTTTTCCACTGAACTGTCGAGACCAACGTTTGTCTCACCATTCTGAGTTTGTCCCATTGCTGATTCTATTAGTTCATCTTCCTCTATATCTTTTTTATTATCACTTTCATCATCACCATCAGCACTGGAAGCATGGGAAGCATCTCCTTCATTATGAATTGAATAAGTCTTAGATGTATCTCCATTACTCGGCTTCTGTTCTGTGTTGAATCTAGTTTGCTCGTTATAACTTTCATGATCGCTGGAGACATTAATGCCTTCATCGATGTTATCCTCACCACTCTTATCATGTTCATTAATAGGCTGAGTTTGGTCATCATTATTAACCCTAGAAGCATTAGAATCAGCATCTGTGTTACCATTCAGGTTACTATTAGATATGTCTCCACTATTCTGCTCTTGTTCTGCTTTGAAAGCTTCGTTATTATCAATCTCATGATCACTATCACTGGTACTGCCATTTGTTTCTTTGCTCTCATCCTCAACACTAATAGGTGGATAACTTTTGTGAGCATTATTATCACTATAAACATCGTAATGATCACCTTTGTTGTCATCTGGACTGCTGCTAGGCATATCTCGGCTATTCTCATTTTGTTCTTCCTGGGATTGATCAGTGCTGCCATCACTGAATCCACCATTTACATCTTCGTTATTATCATGGCCACTTTCTTCACGTTCATTATTTGATTGAGTTTTGTCACCGTCTTTATGAATAGAAGTATCGGAACCACTACTGTTTTCATTCAAATTGTTGCTGAACATATCTCCGTCATTCTCCTCCTGTTCTGGGTTAGGTATATTTTCTCTGCTATCAGTACCACCATCACTGTTTGCACCTTTGCTATCAGTATCACTTTTATCCCATTCATTAACAGCATCAATATTATCAAGACTATCATTTGCCTCCATCTTTTCATTGAAGTTACTGTTAATTTCGCCATTTACCTGTTTTACATTAAGCATTTCTTCACCAATCTCATCCTGGTTAGAACTGCCATTTCTGTGTTTGTTATTATCATTACCACTCAAATCCTCTTCATTAGCAACCTGGGTTTTGTCACTATTATTTCCACTAGTGATTTGCCGACTATCACCCGTGTTACCATCTAAATGGGTGTACATCATCTCTCCATCACTCTCCCCCTGTTCTGAATTTGGGACAGTTTCTTTGTTATGAGTCCCATCACCATTGAAACTGTCATTAGTATTACTTTCGTCCTGTTCATTAACAGTTCCAGCATCGCTATTACCATTGTTAGGACCATTATTTGTTTCTACGTTAATCTCAGTCTCAACATCTTCATATTGAGCAGCATTGGGCAATGTTTCTTTGCCATCAACCGTCCCAAGAATGCTCGAACTGTCGCCTGTATCATCAATTAAATCGATGATAGAAACATCTCCGTTATTCAAATTCTGTTCTGCATCAGTTCTGACTTCTTTGTCACCAACACCACCATCATCAGCACCTCCATCACTGTTATATTTGCTATTCTCATATTGTCCTTCATTTGGGTCAGTACCTTCAGTAATTTCGTTTATGATACCACTTGAGTATGTCTCACTATTCCATTTTTCTTCTTCGTCAGAACGGTCAGATGATGTATCTTTATGACTGGCTGCATCATCTTCAGCTTCTCTACTACCATTAATTTTAGTGTCCTCTTCTTTCCAACTGATAAGGTTACCATTCCCATCATTTCCGTTATTGTTGTCACTGCCAAAGCTATAAGAACTACCATCAGTGCTTCCACCAGTGTTGTATGCACCACTCTTTTCAAGCTCACTAATTGGACTAATTTGTTCACCATCATTATGATCATGACTAAAAGTGTCAGGAGCATGTTGCACATTATCATTTGAGCCGCGGTTGGAAGTATCGTCATTATTCCATTTCTCTTCCACATCAGAACTCCCAATAAAACTTGTACCCAAATTTGATACACCTCCCTCCTCATGTCCTGCTGCACTGACATTGTGATTGAAATCATTGTTGTATGTATTGCTTCCACCAGGATTGCTATTATCATCATTTGTTTCTAAGTCACCTCTTTCAATATCTTCTCTATTAAGTTGAACGTTGCCATCTGAAGCGAATGAATTGAGACCACTGGTGCTAGTACAGCTAGAACCTTTATAGAAATAATTGAGATTATCGCTATTATTCACAGTATACAATATAGTTGTTGAACAATGAAGGCTTCAGTGAAAGAATATACTGAAACAAATTTTGCATCTATTAATAGAGTCAAAGTTTTGATCTGTCCCTGAGCTGAGATCAGTCAGCCCTTGACAAATAGTTTGAGTCTTTTTAAAGTACCCTCCCTTAATCATCTTTTTCAGATCACTACATAGATTCATTGCAAGTCGAACGACAATGTGGCTATTTCCTGTCATTTTCTCTAATTGTGCAAAACTCCAACTGAATTAATTATTCATTCATAAATAACATTACTAGCCATCTTCATAGTAAGTAAAGGTAATAAAAAAATTTAAGGGTTGCGCATCTGGTATGGTTACTATTCTGAGTATTAAGATTACAGATAATATATTTATAGACGATTTGCAAGCCATTACAAGTTACAAAATATTACATAAACAATGCAATACATTACAATGAAAAAAAGCATCAGATAAAAACCCAGATAAAATTCCACACATGGGATATAATCGTCAACACAATACACAATAAAACACAGTAATGATAATAATAATAATAATCATAATAGCAAACGGTATTTACAGTGGTTAAATATTTCAATTATATTATATTATGTTAAGATATTTACAAAGTTTAATACACAAAATTTAGTACAATTTTAGAATTGCAATTACGTCGTCCAACAAATTTATACTGTAGAACTATAATTAAATAATATATACTGTATACTATATTAAAATTACATTTTACAAAATGGTAACATACATTTAAAGTGAAGCGTTAGAATTATTGTATATAATGAAGATCTTGCACTATTAAATAGAACAACAGGTAAGCTCAATTTTGCAAATTTCATTTTATAAAAAAACTCAGTAATATATCTTGACACTAAGTTTGTCATTTCACAATCACTACCTCTTAACAGCAAAATAAATTTTTGGTCCATGGGTAGATTAATAAAAGCAGGATAAATTTTCGCAATAGAACTGAATAAATTTAACTTTAAATCGCAGTAATTTTTACCGTCAAGTACAAAATGCATTTCATCTTCAATTTTTCCTTCATTGCAGTATTTACATATTCGAGTGTCGGCCTTTTTCTACATACAAGTTGTGAGAACTGATACGCAGTTTAGTAAAGTTTGATCTTAGTACATGATTATGTATAAAAAAATATACTTCTCGGCTTCAAATTCTTGCTTAAATTTTGAATAGGTTAGTAGTTTTTTAGTTCCGCCTGTTTTGCATGTTTCTTTTGTAACACGTTCTTTCCAGTAAATTTTATAATTTGTTTGTAGTTTCTCCTTTAAAGCATGTGGAAAAGATTTGGTTTGATCGACCCCTTGGTGTTCCCAGATATGAGAAAAGCCCAAATGACGTAAAATGTTTCTTACAAATTGCAACCAACATCCCGTATTTTGGTTAAGAAGAATTTTATTTTCTTTGTAGGTTTGGTATACCAATGTATTTTGTGGAGAGTTCAGTATTTTAAGTCAGTATTTTATTGTCCTAATTATAACGTCTACGTGTAGAGGGAAACGACCCAACTCTCAATTGACCGCATGATTAACGGAAAATTTATTGACGCCAAGAGCGAACTTACATAACTTTATGTTAAGTAATTCCATGGGTAAATCATCGTATATGTTTTCAACTGTAATTTGATTATTTTTTGATATTTTCCTACTATTAAACGACAACAGGGACTAACACTCGGAACCATATAATGCGATTGGTTTATTATCAAATAAGTGCGTTAATATTTTACAGCTTAAATTATCCCACCAGAATTTTTGCTTGAATTTGAAAAAAGCTTTTCTTGCTTTGTTGCATAATTCTTTTTTTTGCCTTGGTAAATGACCGGCTTGCATTAAAGTTTATCCCGTAGTAATTATAATTTTGAACAATTTCAATACTTTCCTGGCCTATAGTAAATCTTTGCTTGGATTTCTGTGACCGCCTTTGTTGAAAATGATTACTTTTGTTTTTTCTAGGTTAATATCTAGCAACCAGTCATCACAGTCCTGTTTTAAGCTATTTAAACTATTCTGCAAACCGTTCTGGGAAGTAGATAAGACCACAGTATCGTCAGCATACATTAGTAATTGCAAGTAGTTGTTATTTAATATGAGTGGGTCGCATTTATCATTAAAAATCGTTGTGATGTCATTTATAAACAAATTAAATAAATTTGGAATTAATACGCATCCCTGTTTAACGCAGACATTTACTGGAAAAGAATCAGATAAATTATTATTCGAGATTTTAAGTTGCACATCATGGAGGCGTACATGCTTTTTATTATGTTGTAAAATTTAGCGCCAAAGTCATATTTTAGTAATTTGTAAAATAAAAAAGGTCTGTAAATAGTATCAAAGGCTTTTTTAAGGTCAATAAAGCATGCATATATGTATTTTCGTCGTGCTTGGTTAATATATTTATCAACTACAGTTTTCAAGATAAGTATATGATCTGACGTTTGTGACGATTTCCCAAATCCAATTTGTTCTTTCTTAATTACGTTAGGTTCGATTAGGTCGTTTTCCAGTCTTTTATGTATAATTTTACAAAATACTTTCCCGAGATTGCTACTAATAGAGATACCTCTATAGTTTGAGGGATCTGTTGGGTCTCCTTTCTTTAATATAGGTGTGATTAGACAGTCAGCCCACTAGAAATTTTCCGAGTGAATAAACCGAATTAAAATATAATGTTAGTGTTGGTGTTAGTACTGTAATTCCACTTTTGATCATTTCATTTATTATTCCATCTTTGCTTGGCGCCTTAGGATTTTTTAATGAAATTATTGCTTCTCGGACTTCATTTTCGGAAATACAATAGTCTAATTTTGTAAAGGATGCTTGATTAATCTCTTTTACATGATTTTCAATATTTCTAATTGATAATTGATACTTTTCATTTTTAGTCATCAGCGACTTGAAATATTTATGAAATTTTGTCACATTGGTAATAGAATTTGAATTGTGTGGAGTTCCGTCAATTTTTTCTAAAGTCTTCCATAACATTTTTGGGTCGTCATGACTAGTGTTTTCCAGAATAGATAAAAGTTCGTTTCTAGCTTGCTTTTGTTTTTTCTTCAAAAGCTTTTTATGCATTTTCCTTAGTTTATGATATGTAGAGTGAATAGCGTAATTATTTGGATTTTTTGAAAGAGCTCTGGCCAGTTGAGAGAGAGTTCTGTAACAAGTTTGTCATTCTTTGTCATACCATGATTTACATAATCTCACCTGCATCAGGATCAGTGGTCCCCATAACCTCAGAGACTATAAAGAGCACACAAATCACGGGAAAAGCATATTGAAGCAACTCCATGCTTCTGTGCCTAAGCGACTTCTGTATCTAGGCAAAAACAAATTAAAAAAGATGAAAGTAGCAATAACAACAGAAAACGTAAGCCTTTTAACAGTGCTGCAGTATTAGCTATTTACAAATTTACACTGAATGCAGGAGCAGCTGTGCAAGGCTAAAAATGAGTTGAAAGCTATAGAAAAAAAATCAATATTAAGCAATGATACCAAATAAGAAAATATTAAAATCTATTCTAAAACTACCTTAATATCTACTATTTGAATACTACAGGTATTTAAATTTACAAGTCATGATTGGAAGGTTGTGTATTTACCTGACAAGAAAATCATTCTTACCCACTATTTATTGATGATGAATTCCACTGATAACTATAAAGAAAGCCAATCCCTTTTTGGTCGGAGAACACAGTTCTAAAACAGACTTCTTTCCCTTGGTTCTTCGAGTTCTCTATTAAGCAGACTTCTTTGGTTCTTTGAGTTCTTTATTACATAGACTTCTTTCCCTTGGTTCTTTGAGTTCTCTGTTAACTTTCACTATCAGCAATTGAACAACTTTCACTCCAAAGACAATATTGACAAAATCTCAAATGACAAACAAGAACCAAGCTGGTGTCGTTGCGATGTTCCTCACTAAGCGACCATTATTCGCAAGCTGCCAAGACAAAAAGATCACCAAGGCGAAATTGATCACACTGCTGGCGCCAAGAAAATAACTATACCAACCTTACAGAAGACAGAGGAAATGTTCGTCACCGCAGCTATGACAACAGGTTACAATTGCAAAAAGACTGTCGCCAAAATGCGACAGTGCCTAGCAACGGTGGATTATACCCTTCACAAAAACATCAATATTCTCTATATTTTGCGACCAGCGCTGCGTAGTTCATAATTACAAGTGCATAATTACATTAATATTATATGAATACATGAATGCATAAATGAGCTAACATTTCAGAGAGAAAATATACAATAACTTTTAAAATGTTAAGAACAGTACCATCCCTAATTTTCTAGAACAATTCTATCTCCAGTTTCCTAACTACTGCCTCCCCAGAGGAAAAAGAACAATTGATAGAAGGCTCAGTGTTTTTTCAATACTAGCTATTGAAGTTCAATCATCAAATAAGTTATTCCACGTTTTATTATTTTTGACAGTGCCAGTGCCAATCCGACAGTGCCAAGCAACGGCGGATTATACCCTTCACAAAAACATCAATATTCTCTATATTTTGCGACCATCGCTGCATAGTTCATAATCACAAGTGCATAATTACATTAATATTATATGTATACATGAATGCATAAATGAGCTAACGTTTCAGAGAAAAAATATACAATAACTTTTAAAATGTTAAGAACAGTGTCATCCCTAATTTTCTAGAACAATTCTATCTCCAGTTTCCTAACTACAGCCTCCCCAGAGGAAAAAGAACAATTGGTAGAAGGCTCAGTACTTTTTGAATGCTAGCTATTGAAGTTCAGCCATCAAATTAGTTATTCCACGTTTTATTATTTTTTGGGCTACTAGATAAGCCGACATTTAATGGCATCATATTACCAAGTTTTTTTTATTTTTTAAAATGAACAGCAAGTGTTAAGTACACTTAGCCATGCAAAAAAATTTCATAGATTTATGATTATTTGGCTGATGTTGGCTATGAGCATGCCAATGAACATTTTTGTGTACATAAACATAAAAATAGATCACTACATAATTTTGCATCACTTCACATTTGTTCTCTTCTAATGAAAAACTCTTCAGAAATATTTTAGTCACATGCCCACTTGATTTAAAATGGTTAGCAAGGTTCTTGCAACTGGAAGACAAATGCTGGTTGGTGAAAAACATACAGTACAGCAAATTAATAATTAAAATGCAACAAAGAAAAGCACTGTGGAATATTTTATTTAACTGTTTCAATTTTTTTCACAAAGATTTGTAATTTTTTGGGCTTCTAATTTGTTACCATTTTTGACTTTATAAAGGAACTTTTTTCAAAGCCCAAAGTTACACTAAAAGTTGTAGATTTTAATTGTGTTGTAAATTTTACTACTGGTACTTATCTATCCCATAATATATTACAAGCGAGGAATTCTCAACAGACACTGTTCACCTATCAACATTAAATGAACAGTCTCAAATGCATTCTTAGAGCAACAAAATGTTAAGCAAATGTTAATTTTCACCTAATTTTACGGACATTTGTTTGCTATAAATTGTTTCACATCCTTCCTTTTTTGGTTCATTTTTGAAATTGTGACTTAATACTTTATTTGGCAGTTGAGTTAATATTATTGTTCAGCAAACTTTTGTTATACACTTATCCTACACTGGAGGGCAGATTTATTCTGGTAAGCACAAAATCAGGCAATGAAGCCAAAAGCTGCTAAGTACTGAGAGTGAAACCAAGACAGTGCGTTGTAAATATCTATTTTTATCTGGCTCAGAGGCTTCTGGCAGAACAAGACAACATGTATAAAAAGCCATGTGACAGCAGCAGCAGTAGCATACTTGATTATGAAGATCAGTGACTGTGAACTTAAGCTTGCACTTTAGTGATGTGTTTACTGTTTATTGCAGGAAGAAACTAATGTAGTACTGTAGAGGCACTCACTCTCTGAGTCTCTGTAGGCGCAACGCAGAAAAAGTGAAAACAAGCAGCATGACACGGATGCAGATCAGAAGACTAGAGAGAGCAGAACGTGAACCATCATTTAGAAAAAAACTAGCCCGAAACTTTCATCATGTTGGAGGACCAATCGCATACCTGATGGTATGGCCCAACATCGTCATTGTGTTACATTGCTTCATTGTGCTATACCGCTGTGATCATGGGCTGGCCATGTCTGAAGGATGGTTTAGGTTTTACTTAAAAGCCTGGGAAGCAGCCCTTGCAGGATTTCAACCAAAAAATACCAGTAGCTCAGCACCTCGACCATCTTTGTCGCCATTAGAATACAAGGAAGTGAATGTTTCTGAAAATAAGGAGCAGGGGTGTATTGCACCTTTCAACAGTCCTTTAGAGCAACATTTAGAAATGGTTGGTGATACAAGAATATGGATATTTATTGGAATATTCTCACTCTGGGCTTTGCTTTCGCAAGGTTTGTTAGGAGGAGAGGAGTACAAAGGACAACCAACAAGGTTTGGTTATGTGCCTATTTACAGACGTTCGGGAGTACGTTATTATGTCATTACTGTTATTTTGGCAGCCTTGGCCATTGGCTTCGATACTTTTACAGCATACACCGTTTACCGAATGTTGCCAGCAGTTACTGGGGCTTTGAACACATATGCTTTCATCATTAGCATAATGTTGTACTTAAAAGGTGGTCTACATCCGTCTCCCGGGGCTGGATCAGGAACATCAGGAAGCCAGGTGTTTGACTTTTACTGGGGGTTGGAACTGCACCCAAGAATGCTTTTTGACAAAATCGACATTAAAATGGCAATATACTCGCGTTTCTCCATGATGCTATGGCAATTGATTGTGTTACTGTGCTGGAAGGCAGAAATAGAGCAAAGAAACTGTAACTGGACAATGACCTGCACAACTGCTATTCAAAGTATTTACATTGCCAAGTTCTTTTTGTGGGAGGATGGATACATGAGAGGTATCGATATCACCATGGATAAAGCAGGATTTTACAATGTGTGGCTACACGTTTGTCTCAAGCCAACATTTCATTCTATCGCAAGTGTTTACTTGACTGAGAATGTGCCTGATGTCGCATATCCATGGAGCTTATTAACACTAGTGATAGGACTTGTAGGCCTCTGTTTAGTAGGTCTGAACTATTGGGTGGATTACCAGAAGCAAAAAACTAGAGACCTGCATGGAGCCATTATTATTTGGGGTGCACTGCCAAGACTGTTATTTGTTTCCACTCGTTTATCAAGTGGATCATCAGTAGAAAATATACTTTTAGCATCAGGTTGGTGGGGGCTGAGTCGCCACATGAACTATGCATTCGAAATTCTGGTTGCCATAACTTGGACGTTACCTGCAGTAATGTGCCCCGTGAGCTCTAGTTGGGTACCATTTCTATATCCTGTATATTTAATATTTTTCCTTTTGAACAGAAGTTTGAGAGATGATAGAAAGTGCAGAAAAAAGTACCAGAACTACTGGCAAGACTACTGCAATTTAGTGCCATATAAACTAATCCCAGGGATATATTAAAAATCTTCTGTACTAATGTTACTATCAAATAAAATTTTAAACAATTGACAAACCTTCGTAAAAATCTCTGTGTTAAGGCAAGATGCAATATCTAACATTATGGTTATTAGGGCATGATGCAGAGAGTCCAGTTAAGCCCCGCATCTGAAGAATGGTAACTGCTGATAACTGCTTGCCTTAATACAAAGACTCTCGTGAAAGTTTCCACCTGCACGATGTTTAACTTAACTGACAAAATATGCATAGCTAATCCTTATTAATTTATACACAGAAAATTAAATGAAATATAAAATCAAATTATGGATCATGTTATTATTATTTTATTAGTAGTAGTATTAATATATTGCTATTGATATTATTATTATTTTAAGCAGTATTGCCTAGGGCATTAAACGCCATGATTTTTGAAAAATTAGTTTAAGTCAGAAAAACTTGGACTTGTTTAACCATCAGGCACAAATATCTCCTGTAGCAGGCATAGTCTCAAACTTTTTAATCTTAACCTAGACAATGGCTATTACATATCACACAGAAATTTTTGCACAAAACATTTCTCTGCTATGCAGTCTTGCCACTACTAAATTAAGTGGTATTTTGCATAGCATAATAAAAAACATGAGCTAGTCTGTCATTATTTCCACAGTTAATGAAATTCACAAGAATGAAACCTGCCAGTGAAGGGACAAAAAGTTAAACTTTTTGGCAATGTTAATATGAATACAACATAATATAAATAATATAAATGTTAAACTAAACTTCAAAAAATGAAAATGCAATTTCATATAGTTCCTAACAACAGAAAAACAACAGTTTCTAAACTAGATTGTCTATACAGTATTACTAACATTCTTGCCACAGTAAAGTAATTTTTGATCTATGGAAATTTGGTCTCAAGATAAAAGGTCTCTCTTACAAATATATATTTGAGATTGAAAGAATCATTAAATTCACAGTGGCCTAGAAAATTGACAGAATAATTAATGCTCTAAAATTAAAAACAGTAAGAACTAAGAAGACAACAACAGATTATGTGTCAATCTGCTTGTACGATAATTAAGGCTTACAAGCGATCAATTATTTCCGTTAAATTAGTGTTAGTGAAGGTGGTAAACCAATGGCTCATTGAAGTGTTTTCGTGACTGACCGCATTAAAGACATTCTACTAGTTTAACGTACTGATAAATATACTTGGCAAAACAGTGCATATTGAAAACAGTATTGGATATGACTGTCTGTCTGAATGCAAACAAGGTATATATTTTAGGTCGGCATTTGATAAATCCAGATTAGGTTTATCTTTATGATAGAATTGTTAGTCAATTGATGAACAAAAATGATCAAGCACAGTTTGTTACATTTTGCTAGACGTTTGACACACAAGTAGATTAGACACTTTCAAAACAGACAAAAAGGTAAAAAATAGTGAGGCCACTTAGCTAAACAAATAATCATACTATTGAGCATATGAAAAGGTACTGGCTAATGGCTACTGAATCCACAGCTTGGAGGAAAATCTACAGTAGGAAAAAGCTTGGTCCACAGGATAAAATTCGATTAGAATCTAATTTTAAAGGTCAAATACCTTTTACTGTTTTTTTTCAATTCAGTTAGGCACCATATACTTTTCAACATGCAATTCTGTTTTGAAAAATGTAATATGCAAGAAAATGATGGCCGGTTGTTGCTTATGGTCAGTGCAGCAGAACCAAGCTAAGAAAAAATACTAACTTGAGTTTAAAATTCGCTTGATCACCACTACCAGCATGGGTTTAGCAGTAAACATTGGATGAAATTCAAATAGATAGTAAAAAGAAAATGATATTAGTATGAACTGTGAACAGTTCTTTATCAAAACAAGAAAGTAAATGAATGCACAACATTATATTATATATATAAGCACCTAATATCACACACTCGAAGACAATAAACTGTATGTCATTTGTGACAGCCCTATACAATAGTGCTCTCATTTTATCGTACTAATTAAATTTCTACAATTAAGTTTGCTAAGTGAAGCAGAGTAGCGCCAATGAGTTTAATTTTGTAGTGCTAAGTGAAAAGTTTATTTTGTTTATCTATGTAATTATTATCTCTCAGGCTAGTATAGTAGTGCCATCTACTGTCAACTTTGTTTATCAAAGGAAGAAACCAGGGACATGAACTTGACAGGTGTGCTTCCTTATTTGGCAAGTTTGACCACCAATCCTGAGTGATGATAAATAGGACATTCACAGCTGCCACAGAGCAGGGTGTAAAAAGTGTGGCTTTGCAATATGGTTGCTCTACTTGAGTTTTATCAATTCTTGGTTTAAAGGATAATATTGCATTTATTAATGGTATTTCCTAAGCAGAAACAGAGTACTTCTACAATGATTATTCTCAGTCATTGTGATCCTGGGCTCTCCGTCATTTAGGAAGCCCCTAGAGACTTTGTCGTTTATGGTGGAGGAGACCAGGTCGTGAAATGGACTATTGGTAGTCCTCAGAGAACCAGCCTATGGTCGGTCTTCCTTTCAGTGTCTTCAGATACAGCGCATTCCTCAGTTGATAGAGTTAATGCCACGCCTGATGTCACCTAATTGTCTGACCCTGAAGTTACAGTTTGGGAAGCCTGCGGTCAGACTGTTCCAGTACATGCCGCTGCCGACAGCGACAGTGACGACGTTAAGCTAGCTAGCCAACATGTACACAGAGACTCACGATAAGTACAGCTTATGGTGTTTGTCGTACACTTAAAAATCCCGGGTAAAATTAAAGACAGTAGCTAAACTATAATTTGTAGTATGTATTTTGTTTATTATTTCTCAAATGTGTTTTTCTTATGTTAAATAATATTGAGTTTATAGCTAATTGGTCGTTTGTCTATCTGTGCTGATAATGTTAGATTCTCACGTTAAGGAAGCTCGCCAGGGACCCACAGCCTTAGATCAAATAAAGCTTGCTGTTCTTTTAAGTATTTATGGTGTGTTAGCACCAGTGTTCTAGTGATAATCTTGCCATCCTGACATAAACACATTTACAACATTTTAGGCCAAACTGATTATCACATCATTGTTATGGTTAACTTCTTAAATAATTCATAATTACTACTCATCTTGTATTTCTGAGGTGTTTTGTACTGTGTGTGAAGTTTGTTCATTCTCTTCAGGTATTTGCCGAAGTGCCATCAAATGCTGTAGAATCTCCACAGCTTGTGTGGACTGGTCACTTCCCAATTCTTCGCCTTCAACAATGAATGTCTGTTCTTCTAATTTGATTGTCTCTGAACCCTGAGCTAAACTGAGAAGCTGGTCTTTAGACAGCACCACTCCTGGTTCATTTATATCAGAAAACTTCAGATAAACGGCCTCTTCACGAACACCAGGAGTTGCATCAGCTACATTGTACAGTTGCTGTTGAGTTTGGTCAGGATTTAGCACAACAGTCTGAGTAACAGATTGTGCTAGAGGTAAATTTTCATTTATAAGATTTAAATGAACATTAGAATCAGTGACAACAGTAGATTTATCTTGTTCGACAGCATCTACTATATCCTCTAGTTGCAGAATTAAGGTTTGTCCACTTGAATTGCACACTTCTATATTGCCTGAAGTAAAAGCGGTTTTAGCAGGTTGTTTAAGCACTGTAACGAAATTATCCGTACCATCTGTTAAATCTTCGCTCTTTTTCAGCAATGAGTTGCCACGACGTATGGACACTTCGTTGTGTTTAGTTTTGAGGTGATAATACAATGTTTGTCGATACTTGCAAGCATAATCACAAAAGTTGCAGCGAAACTTCTTAACATTTGTATGCACTGGCATGTGAAACTTTAGCATAGATCTAGTTTTGAACTTTCTATGGCAGTATGAACATTCATATAGTCTGACAAGCCTCTCATCCGTGTGTTTATTTCTGACATGATCGCCTAGTGTTTTCTCATCTTTGGCTCGGTAAGCACAATAGTCACACTCTAATGGACGAGCCATATCATGGGTTTCTTGATGTTTGTCTAGAGCACTTTTACTGTTTGTACCATAGTCACAGTGCACACACTTGAACATTTTATTATGCACGTTTTCGAAATGCTTTTTCACGTTAATTGGGTGTCCCTGGTAGGAGCAGGAGGGGCAGTTTTGCATGAGATGGTGATTATGTCGGCGCTCCACGTGGACGCTTAGAGTACCTTTGGTTTTGAAACTGCGGCCACACTGATCACACATAAGGTGCATGTCATCGTGAAGACGCATGTGTTGTGAGAGTTCCGACTGCAGTGGATAGACTTTTGAGCAAAGTGAGCAGGCAAATCCTTCCCCCTGAAATAAAGCACAATTAGCACACTAACACTTAGTCGCTTACAAGACTTTATAAAGTAGTAAATCACTGCTCAGTGCCAATGCAAAACAATACTAAATTTTGTATACAGGCTGATTTGTTGCTTTTTTATACATTTTGGCACTCTACAAATTATAATATCACACTCAGTGTTATACCCTACTTAAATGTTTAAGTGTTTATCACTGGATAGCATAGCTCAATGGTTGCGTGCTCGCCTTCCACCGGGAAGGTCGCGAGTTCACCTCCAGATCGAATCATACCAAATATTTAAAAAATGGTACTGCTGATTCTTCGACCAAGCACGTAGGTATATTGAAGTAACATGAGGATACTAATAATTGGGACCACCTTGGAAATAAGTATCGAGTTACTTAAGGAATCCCAAAACTATATTCTAAACGAAATTATTATTATTATTATTATTATTAATATTAATATGGAGCTTGTTGTGACGTGTGACAGACTCTGGTCTTGATGATGTAAACAGTAATGGAGGGGCAAAAATCTAACTCACGAAGGATAATTTTTCATGATAAGACAAAGAAACGGCAACGGCAAAAGTGTCTTACCTAAATTTGGATGCACATACAAGAAGTATTCTCTCAGCAAGGTAAATTGCCGGGTTATACGATAAACAAATAAGCCAAAATGACCTGATGGTCACCCACTGACTTGCTAACAAACTTGGTGTTTGTTAACTTGTACTAAGTACAAATTGTTCCTATCCTGCTCTTCCCTCACTCCAGTTACAAAATTTTATTTGTTGCCACAATGGTTCTCTTATTTTGGTTGAAGCGTATTCTTGAAGAGTATCTGTTACACTTTTTGTTTTGAAACCATTTTTAAGTACACAGGCTGCTCATTTTTCTTAACATCAACACATTCTCTTACTAGCAAAAATAACAACTAAAATGAACACAACTGTCTTCTTCGAATCATTTATGCGAACAGATTAAATAATTTTCAGTATATAATTCCATTTCTTACTAGAACCTGCAGTGTTTACAACACATACTGACCTTGTGGACTCTCATATGCCTCTCCATCATTTTACTAATTTTTGTTCGAAAACTGCAAAACTCACACCTAAAAGATAAAATAAATTTGTTTAAATTCTATAAAGCTTTTTTGTTTGAAAATCCTCTTAAAAATGATGAGCAAAAGTTGTTGAATACATATAAGATCTTGACAAAATAATTAATCTGAGATCCTTAACATCAACAAAGTCCTCTCGAAGTTATGATTTTCAAAGTGAAACTCAAATTGAAATTCAAATTGAAAGTAAACATATGTTCAATTAATGTCAGACAAATTCTACGTGTTAATTCAGAAAGAACCGATTTGTATACTGTATTATTTCATCTTCATCAGCAGCTAGAGGACTTTCATTGTGTTTGACGTGGTGTTTTTGGAATGTAATAAGTCAGAAATCAACAATAAGCCTACTGGCAAAAAACCCACTTGCATATAAATATAAATTTAATTTATACTCTGTGTTAAACTTACAATTGAGTAAGTGTTTAGTAAAATGCGTAGAAATATCATTTCCACAACATACTATGGTGTTTGGGTAGCATTAATTAAAAATTAAATTAAATTTCAGATTCTCTCAAGGCATCTGGCAGAGTGAAAGCCAAAATGCTCAATATCAATTTTCTTTCCTAATCAATATTTTATTGGGAATGAAAATTGATTTAAAGCTAGTTTACACATAAATTTCATATAGATAAAGTCACATGTATGCTAACAACTAGAGTAGTTCAGTCTTAAATAGCACTGTTAGCAAATATACATATGCACCTCAATTTTTTTATTGGTTTTAAATTGAAAATCCACCAAAAATAGTGATTTTGTTCATGTTCGGGCTCCATTTGCTCTTAGATCAAAATTGAATTTCACTGGTATGCAAAAACAGACTGCATTTATTTATAGAGCAGTGAGCAGGACATGTAAAACAAATTTATGCAACATTTTTTAGGAATAAAATTGGGGTGACAAATCAACAACCTTTAATTTCCATTAACATGTTAAATTTCTATTACTGAATGAAGAAGCAAGAAAAAGTAATCAGAGATATTGAAAGTTCCATAATATTTTGAGGTGACACATTTCTTCACTTCACAATATTTTGATAATTATAAGCACTTTGAACTGAGAAATGCTATAAATAAAATGGCTTTTCAAATTTTCTATAAAATTGGATGCAAAAATCACTACAGTGCAGCATCTAGTTCATACTTCAAAAAACTTTAACTTACCTTAAAACCCTGCCCAGGTGTTTTGCCTCAATGTGACAATTAAGGTTCCTTCGATAGTGAAAGCCAGCATTGCAATACTGGCAAGATAAAAGAGGGCTTTTATGTTTTAGTTTGTAGTGCTTGTTCATCTCTCCTTTAGAGGGAAACACTTTACCACACTCCACACAACTGTACAATAACAGAAATTAACCAGTTTTAGTTAATGTTTTCAAATAAGTCCATGTTTGACCTATAATGACACAGTTAAGAGCTAGTGATGAGCAATACTATGCGGAGTGCGTTTAGTACTTGCCTAGTCAGGTTAAATGCACATTCGTACTCTAGGGCAGGTCCTATTTGTAAAAAATCCTGCAATCCTGAGCTAACAAACAAATAAACCAATGCTGCTTTTATTTACATTAATTATCTTATTGTTATAAAGTTTGAATTGCTTGTGTAATTGCAGAAATAGCAGTAAAATTTGAGAAGTTACTTAACTAACTACATACTTAGTTTGATATAGAGGTAGATTTCTGTCAAAGTTGCGTTTTCCATGAACACCTAGGTGTCTCGCCATATGTGCCCAAGTAGGTCGTGTCACTTCACAAAATGGACACTTCATCCACTTTTCGCCTGTAACATGTCAATTTTCAAATAAAATATGAAGACTAGTTCAGTTTTGAGTTTTTTCTCATGTTACCAAGTTTTTATCCTGACTTAACAATTTAAAAAACCGAAATGATTTTGTAATTGTCTAATCACAGCTTAAGCACTTAAGCAGCTTAAGATACATATTCATTCCTATAAAAATTGTCTAGAGAACCACGAAACACAACAACACATGCAGTTTCAAAACAGTTTAAAAAGAAATGTGTAAAATAAAGATAATCTCATTATTATATAAAAAAAGATAACACAGTATGTTCAGCTATCTAAATAACAGAAATTGCCAGTTTTAACTTAAACTATGGATGTCTAATGTTTACAGCAGTAAACATCACCACAATCAAAAGGCAATCTTACAAACCATCAACATGACATAACATGTGTGCAGTTACTTCTTCCTGAGAACTCATATAGGTAGATGGACAGCGTTCACACTTGAATGGACGTAGTAAAGCTAGTTTCCGTTTTGGCAACACTCGCTAAAAGTAAAGTAATATTTAATTATGAAATAAAGGAGTACTGCAATACCAATCAAACTGAAGTTAAAACTGAATTTTTTTACGTGCTTCAGTGGGAATCACATCGATGCTAAATCAACATGAAGTCCTAACAAATCAAGTTTTCAATTTTATGGGGCTTCTTAACATAAGGACAAGTAACAAAAGTCATTCAATCTCACATTAATTAATTTCATCCAAAGTCCAATCAGTCTACCAATTTCAGACTTCTTATGGACTATTATATTAAATAATGCTTATTGTTTGACAAAAAGAATATCTTACCTAGATTCAGTAGTTTTAGCAACATTATCCGACTGTCCAGCATGGGCCACTTTTCCATTTCCTTCAGGCAAATAAGTTATTTTTGTAGAAGCCTGAAGCTTTTTAGCAACATTATCAGTAGAAGACAAGACATAAGCGGCTTCAAAATTGCAGTCTGGTCCCAGCGAACACTCACCAGTTGATATATCATGTTGCTTTAGCTCATTGCCAACTTGATCTTCTCGCTTCACTGTTTAAATTAATAAGTGAACAACAGTTATTTAAGAATGGTGATACATATTTGATTTTACACAAATATTTGTGCTTGTAAATAAGAAATTGAAACATAAGCCCATCTATTGCCTCATCATTACTACTATGGTACATCTTTATCTTTGGGAAATATTTCCAGGGAATAGCAAAAGTGTAAACATGTAATTTATAGCAAAAACAGCTGACAGCAAATACCTTGCAAATCAACGTCATAATCATCATATCTGCGCGGCACTAGTACACGTCTTAAACTTCTACGAGTCTTCGCATTGGAGTCTCTGGGTTCAGTCTTCTGAGATGACGATTCTCCATTCTTGCTTAGATCAGTGAGCTTACGAGCACCTTTGCTGCTGACTAATTTGTTGTGCTTATGTTGATGGGCATGTACCCTACTGTGGATTGTCATAGCAACAATGGTGTCAAAAAAACGATCGCAGTTGTTACACTACAAATCAAATAAATGTTTTAAGATATTCAGACGCAAGTAAAAATCACACAAATCCTTTAGAATGATTGAAAATGCGAGGCCAAATATATTAAACTTACTCACTACATACAACAATAAGCTGCAAATGTATACATGTACTCTCTTTAAACGACAGCATATCACCTACAACGTTTCGTGAACTGAACGTATTAGAGTGTGCTAAAAGAATTGTTATTTTTCATAACTAAAAAGAACAGGATATGATATAGAAGATAAACGTAATCACTCAGAATTGTTTGAAATGAAAATAAAATGTCATAATAACATTTAATCACTTGCCTAGTGGTTTCCTTTAGATGCTCTAGTTGCAAATCACACTTTCAGGCTTAATGAGTTAATAGTCAAAGATGTACAGTACATTTACTGGCTATGTCATGGAGCAATGTAAGTGAGCAGATGATTCAGAACTGTTTTAGTCATGCCCAATTCAGACTTGTGTGATTTAGAATAGAAAAGTATACTTTTTAATTTATTGTTAATTCACTTATATAAATTAATATTTTAAAATATTTTTTCTAATTTTTAACTGCACAAAGGAATTTTGGCATTACTTCGTTTCTAAAATTGCTTAAAAGCCTTTGCAGTGCATAGTAAGCTGATGACTCATACTTCTATAGCAGTAATACTATACCCATTGGTTAATAGGTTCAATCAATTAATTGAGTCAAAACATGTCGGTCCCAATGTGAGTCTATTAAGCGGTGACTACTGTATATCACCACAATTTGTCAAATGAAAAATACTGAATCTGAGTGTTTTATTATAAGCATCAATGAACCTTTAGAAATGAATACATTTCTTTGGTGCAGGATGACAGAAAAAAGGACTGAGAAGAGAAAGAAATTTTATTACTTCCACTAGTTTGGCAAAGATAAATAATCTGTCATGCACACATCTTACTAGTAATTGCTTGTTCTTGGCCTTACCTAGAAGGTTCAAAATTGCACCTATACATGGCAATATGGTTTTATGCACTTGAATTTATTTAGGTGTCAATTCTTCATATCTTATTTATTGAACAAAAAAAAACAAGCAAATTTCATCACAAGTGTTATAATATGATGGCAATAAATTGCTTGCACAACCTAAATACCTAAAAATTATTTACAGATGACGTTACTGTTTTGGCGTAATATGGGAAATGGAATAAGACATTTTCATAAGAACACTGGTGAGATTTGACTGCTTGATCATAAAACTAAAAAAACCCTTTAGCATTAATCTTAATTTCTTACCTTAACTTTATAGTTCTGACAATTTTGAGCCTTCACTTCTGACGTATGCATTATGATTTTGTGACATTGTCGGCCAAACATCATATAAAAAGGTGAGGGGCTTCCATGAAAAGAAGTTGTTCGGTATTCAAGTAACTCACTTTTTATATGCACATCCCAATTCTACAAAACGTAACATTGAAAATGTAATTAATAAAAATTATTAACACCTGAAAACACATTAAATTCTTTGAAAACACTGTTAGCTCTCGTTAAATTTTTTTTTGCCTAAAGGTTGGACGCAGATTCTGATATTATAAAACAAAACAATGTTTATTAAATAAAATAAATACATTTTTATTATTTGGAAAGGCAATTGACTGCTTAAATTATTTTTGACAATTGCCCAGAGTAGATCATAAAAGCAAAATATTAGCAGCTACACACGGAATTTTTACAAAAAAATTAAGAGATTATACTTAATACAGAAACAGAAAAAATGCAATGCTTTTGTGTCTAATTAACACCATTGTACTTCAGACTAATTAAGTGTCTCAGAGCATTTCCCATAGTATATTAATTTAATACACCACTCTCAATGCGTATATGCCAGTCTCAACACAAACATAATACAAAGTAATGAATGCCATTAAGTTCAGTTTGCTATGACAACATATAAATGGTGTCTCATTCGTTACAAATTCCATTTTGAGCAATTAACCAGAATTGAAAAGCAGTTTGTAAATAAGGGTATTAATATATACTGTTGGAAAATAAGAAAGCTGTTAAATTCAAAATGAAAACTTTTAAACTGGTTCTGATTTGTGCAACAGAAGCGTTTTGATGCAATTCTATATCATATTTACATAGTATTTACAGACGCACCCTTATGAGAACAAAATTACACTACCCCGAAATCTATAAAGGAGGGAACACAAAGGAATTTAGCAAACTATCATGAGGTAGAGATAAAAAATTACTGGAAATTGCCAGTTTCAATAAATATCCATATGTTATCAATAATACCATGCTGAACAGATCATAGGCAATGAGTGACATTAGCTAAAAATTATACATCGCACTGCCCGAAATAGAACAATGTTCTTTTAAACATTTTCTGTGAATTTCTGCTTTTTTATGGCAAATTATAATTGATAGTATATCAATATACCTTAGGATATGAGTTGACACAACGTTCAACTGCCGTTGTTAATGCTTTATTGCAGTGCTTATTGGTGGCATTTACTGAGATATCCAGAGACTTGTGCAATATGCTGTTTAATTCACTTGCTAATGCAGCATCACCAAAGACTTCAATTTCTGAATTACCATACCTAGTTTTATATTTAAAAAGTATTAATATCTAACACATTTGTAAAAAAGATATAGACCAGTAGAACCTGTACTTATTTTTAAAATAATTAATATATGTATCAAGCCACCACTATCAAGCATTTTGACAATATATAGCAAACAATTTATCAAACTTTTTATTATCACTAGGTTAATGTTTGCCACTGTTTAAATTAGAGATGATATGTATATGTGACGCCCAGCAGAAGTGAGAAGTACTGAATTAGCATGTTCAATATTTGTCATAGCTTTAATATAAGAAGTTCAAGTGGGATTTGTATTGGCACCGTAGTATTTATTTAATTGACTGGATCAACCAACCAGGATTTTAAGCCATCACCAATCCTTTCCTTATGATGACAGTCAACACAGTTTGCAAAACAGGCAAACAATATGGGGACTTGAAAATAAGAATAAACAGCACATATATACACATTACCTGAAGTATAAATCCAAAATAAATTTGGAGAGCACTAAAGCAGTGCAGTTAGAAAGAACCTTTTCCTCAGGCCACTGTGAATACTGGTCAGTGGCAATCGCTATGTATCTATTGTCATTTTCTGTTACCGAAAATGGACCCAAAACATTAACCAAAACCTACAAAAAGTAAAGTTCAGCATTCGTTAGCTGCATGAAAAATGCTGTTTAAACACACAAACAAACAAAAATTCTTGCAAAGCAGAAAATGTGATTTCAGAACTTTTTCTAATATTAAAACTGTGATTTCCTTCTAAGCGTGACTTAGAATAAGTGATTGATAACTTAACATGAGATGATTCAATTCCTGGCAGATTTGCTCAAATTAAGATAAATATTGTATCAGTGTGATAAGTGATTCAGTAAGCATACTAGAATTATACAACATGTTCAGTTTTACAAAGTTGTGGCAAAACTGTGTAAGCAAAATCTAAAATATTATCAAAATGAAAAGGTAGTGAGTTTAAGGTAGCTGTAAAGTAAAATGTAATAAGAATGGATAGAGTGCTCAGTTTTAGACACTAGACATAATTAGATCAAAATCCAAAGTTTACTAGTATAAATGTTAAATAGTGCTGGACCAATTACACTTTTCCCGATCATCAATAAGAGTTCTATCAGTCACCTGCTATCACTACCTATCACTGATCCAATCACGAGCTAATCAATCCACTTATGAACTGCTGGCTCAAAATTTATTTTATTGTTGATTAGGCTACCTTATATGGGCTACCTAATTACAATATGTATACATAATTGCAATTACCATAATCTCTAGATTTACACCACTTGCTTTCTTTAATTTGAAGATAATTAATAAATTTCTAAATTATGTAGAACAGATGCTTTTTCTACCTGTAACTCTTCGCCTATAACCAAATTTTGTGTTTATATTCTGTGTTTCAATAGGTTTTTACTTATCAGATGGATTTTCAGTCGAAACTGCTTTACCATACAACTCATGTACTACTTAAGTGGCATTTATGCAACTTGCAGATGCGTTATTCTTTTTCTGCAGCTATTTCCTATTGATTTTTTCCGCAGGCTGTTCTACACGGTTGAAAACGCATCCGCATCCTCAAGTTACAAAAATGTCATTTCAGCCATTATTTTCACCACTGATAACAAAAATTTTCAATACAACAGGCTATTGTGCCATGTAAAAAGTAGACTGAATCTCTAGTATTAGTAATTTTCAGAATAGCAGCCATTTTTGTAGTTACATGCCTAGGCAAAAAAATTTGCAAAAAACAAACATTTTCAAAGCAGACATAACCCGAGGAAAAACACATTAATTCCTAATTAGGTTTATGTTGGCTTGCGCTCTTTTCATGCGAGACAAGGGACATGACTCAAACTTAGAAGCCAGCTGATTAGACCCGATTTTCGATTAAACAGGAAATAAATCATTGATTTTTAGTCAGTCACTGATCAAGCTATTATTAGAAGTACAGTGAGTACATCCTTGCTTAATGACTCCCTTTTAGCGATGTTCTGTTTTAACGACGCTGAACATTCGATAGCCTTTCCTCACAAATTTTGTTTTAACAACAATTTTTTTTACTTTGCATAAGGCCTATAGCGGATAGCCCTATAGGCTGAATAGGCTGAAGCCTAAGGCCCGGGATCAAAAGGGGCCCGGCAAAATAAAACGAAAAAAAATTTTCATGGTAAAAAAATAAATTGACAAAAGAGCAAGGGGCCCGCCAAAATAAAATATAGAAAAAAGTTTTTTTTCAAAAGTCAGTCACTATATTTCAAATCGGGTTTACACAAATCAAGTTTACACAATTTAAGTTTACACAATTCACGTTTACACAGTTTAAGTTTAAGTTCAAAATTTCAGTTTCCGAATTTTTCTGGGGGCAAAGTCAGTTATAATTTCTGAAAAGTCCATTTTTTTCAACATACCTGACTCAATATGCATCAGTGATAAATTGTTTAATTTGTCATCCTTTAGAGATATAAGAAATTAGTAAGAAACTAAAGTTACTTTCAGAGTTTCTGATTGGCTTATTTTAGTTGACATCTAACCCAGAAACTCACCAAGCTGTAATCGTGTTTATATTGTCCTAGTCCACAACTCAAGGATCAAGAAGATATAATTTTTATCACAATCGGTGGGCAAAAACTCACAAAATTAAACAAACTTACAAACGACGAGAGCTCCACAAAAACACGTCAGCTCAGCAGTGTAGCAACATTTAAAAGGCCCGTTCCAAGCTCAAGCCTAAGGCCCATAAAATCATAATCCGCCTCTGCATAAGGCAACTTTTTATTTCAACAAAACTTTTATTACCTAACTTAAAGCGCTAAAACAGTATTTCTTGTGTTACTTGTTTTAAAAAATGTTGCTAGTAACGTAAGATAGCACAATATTTTTGTTTCCCCAAAAGCCGTTACATGCTAAAGCGGGTTCTACTGGCAATTATACCTCCATGCCCTGACTGACAAAGTTATCCTTGCAACCTGTTGCTATAGCACCCAGTGTCTAGATTGCTGTGTAACCACATACAGGCTTCAAAGTTAAAAAAGAAAAAATGCCAGAAACATAAGCAAGAAAGATATACAGACAGTTTCAAGCAAGCAGAAAAAATTAAGAAGTAGAAATATGGATAAAACTTATGAAATATTTAATTTTTATGAACTTTTATTGACTTTTGTCCCTGGAATGTATCCAAGGTATGTTTCGCTTAATGTCACATTTTGCTGGAACAAAGTAGTGCCGTTAAACAAGGACTTACTGTCATGTAATACATTTCAGAAGAATATAACGCTTAAATTTGGTACTCTAAAATACCTCCAAAATGTAAGAGAATCAATTAGGTGGTTTACAGCCCTCTCCCACACCTACTACCTGACTAACTGTGGAACTTCACTCTTTTTATCCTTTGGGAGGTCAACAAAATTCTCAACTTACATTTTTCCAGATTTTTTCAGGATCTCTTTTGGTATCATCATCTTCACTGCATGATCTTGACATAATGTTTAAAGTGTTTTGACTGCATTAGATAAAATCCTACCATGTTTTTTCCTGTAGTTGCTTACAAGTGTCCTAAAAGATAACAACACAGAATTATTATTATTATTACAATTGTTTATTTCAACACATATACATATTATATATACATACAATGTATTTACAACCTGGCCATCTGCACTCAGTATTTATTTTAAATAACTTTTTTACTAATAATTCACCAATAGCTGACAGTTTTTGTGCTAAAATTCTACGAATCATCAGGCATCATTATTTTTACCAAATTTATTATTTATTACTATCAAATTTACTTAGTTAACTAAAATAATGTACCATACTTATTTTACTACTTAAAGGAAAATAAAATGATTTTACATATATATCTCCCAATTTTTAAGTACGATACTACTTCAAAAAGGACATGCTTTAATCCTACAATAATGCCAAAATGTTTCCGATAATTAAATAATTTAACTTAAAAAGTTAGTTAATAACCAGCAAGTGATGACATCAGAAATAAAGGTAATTTTCAACAGCATAAACATTCCACAAAAGTGTTGTATGTTGTTTGCAAAAGCATAAATAGTGCAGTGCTACGGCACAACATACATAAAA
Organism: Tubiluchus corallicola; assembly: GCA_030141605.1. Lineage (NCBI taxonomy): Eukaryota > Metazoa > Priapulida > Priapulimorpha > Priapulimorphida > Tubiluchidae > Tubiluchus > Tubiluchus corallicola. The sequence goes on along the minus strand of JAQGDQ010000045.1, from coordinate 606,510 downwards.
CTCAGTAGATTTTAATTTTCACAACTCAAACTTTAAGTTTAACTCTAATTTCACACAGGTTTTCAAATGTGTGTGCTACATCACAACTGAACCACAACAGAGGCACAAACAGGGCCCGATTATTGGTGCAACACTTTTCGTTTTGTGCAGTTATTAGTACCCATCTAACTAGCGAAGGCAGACATATAACAACTGTAGTTTACAATTGTGTCGGCTATCCTTTAAATCAGTGGTGTGCAAAACTACAGCCCACCGAGAGATCTTGTGGGGCTCATGAAGACGTTTGTCTACGTAATGAAAGTGTGGCTCAGGCAAAGAATTGAGTGGCAAGTATCAGGAAGATGTTTCTAGCTAAAGTCATTTGCTTCAGTTTGCTGTTCAGCATCAGTAATTAGACCATCATTTCCTTATACAATTAATTTTTTCTTTGGTTGAAAAGTCTGCAAAGTCCGTATTACTTTAAAATGCCTAGAGGAATTATTTTTTGTTTGCTCAATTTCTTCTGCGATACCAGTCATCTTTTTTCTTCTATTTGTTTTAGCTTTTCATGAATTTGCTTCAGAATTTCCTTGCATTTCTTCTTAAGATCATCAATTTCTGCTAAATTTTTACATTGGTGAATTTTATCTTTCAAAACTTTTTGATTTGTAGACAATGCGCTTCTATCTCATCATCTTTAACGTTTTCATCGTTAAATCTCACATGTCCAAGTATTTCTGCTGCCGAATTTTTTATGTGAACTTTGAGTTTTTCCCATTGCAAATTTGTGTTTTCAGATGTTTCACCAGGTGAAGATTTAGTAATGTTCTGTTCTAACTTTAAATTGTATTTTGCTCTATAATCTCTATCCTTTACCTTGGCAACATCTAAGTATTTTGTTCTTTGCTTTTTCCGTAGCAGTTTACCCATTTGACTGAAATCTTAGTCATAACCAAAGAGTGGTCGGTATCTATGTTTAAGCCAGCGTATTACCTGGAATTTCTTATTAGCGGCATATGCATTTTTCTTACCTATTTTATTTCTTTCTGGTTTTAAGTCAAAAAGCTATAGCAGTATGAGAAATCTTTGTAGTGTAACTTTCATCACGTTACCAAAGTGTAAAAGAGTAAATGGCGAAATTGTAGTTACGTATTTCGTTTTTGCGATTAGCGGCTATGTTGGCGGCATCGAACGGTAAATGATTAAAAACTTTTGAGTCGCGCATTGACTGTAATAATAATAATATTCTTAAATACACCAGTAGTGTTGGCATACTCGCAATTTTAATAAGCCAAAAACACTTTTGCGTTTTTAATAAAAAAAAGGATATCTCAAATAAAAGCAATTATTAGTTTTATAAAACTAAAAACACATAATGAAAGTTTTCTTGTAAGTAAAATTTTATTGTTGTTCCAGAGGAATGTGGCTAGCTGACTGCATGAAGGGCTACCTACTTAGTAAAAAAGTAATGCATTTTTGTTGATTTATTAATTTTGCTCTTCCTCCCTTCCTACGAGAGGGAGGGAGGGAGAGGGAAAGAAAGGGAGAGAGAGAGAGAGAGGGAGAGATCCTTCTTTTCCTTTTGTTGAAGGCTCCGCCATTTGTTTCTTGGTCGTTTTACTCCAATGTGAGGTGGCAGATTTGGCATATTAAAAATTGCACCCATTGATGTGCCCTGCAATTAAACTATATAATTACACATATATTATATTGTAGATTTGTATATAAATAATGTGCTCATGCACGCATGCACACAACAAGTAATTGCATATGGTGCTTCATATACATGTATGATGTATGCATTCTTTGAAGAGCGCCTTTATATAGCCTATATATTTAACAATATAAATTGATTGCCCTTAGCACCTAGGCCTATATAAAATCAATTAATTTAAGCCCATCAATAAATAAATTATTTATCAAAACTTGTCTGTGGATTTAGCCACAAGAGTTTTATTAGTGCGCTTATACAAGTACATTTTTTACATGTAAACAAACTGAATTTAATGAGCATTTATTGTGACACAAGCCTAATTGAATCTTGAAAAAATTAAGTTAAATATAAGTGATGTCTACACATGACCCGTCTGCAGATTCTAATTTATGCGCCAGGTTGGCTTCTCCCCTGAATACTATAACTTGATTTTGAACTAGTTAGTTGGTTGTTATAGAGGTGGAAGTAATGTCGGCTGCTTAGGATGACAGCTCTGATGTTTCGTTTTGTTATTTTTTTTGTCCTCTGACAATAAAAAAGAGGAATAATGTCGTAAATGCATCTCTGTTTGTTCAACGTGATTTTATAATCAACTCCAACTTATAACAGAGACCAATGTATGATTATATGTTTTTTAAACATCTTTTAACTTGGAATTAATAAAACATACAGGTGCTTAGATTAAGTTTTGTTCTGGAAAAAATATTTGCTCTTCTGAAAAAATCGATTTTTTTCTACGAAAGGTATTACACATGAAAGTCAGGCCTAATATTTCTTCAGGTTATATTTCGTGATAAAAACATATTAAATAGGAATGTTTTTTAGAAAAACTATTTCTCCAGAAATAGAATACTACATGAGCCAGGTATGTGCAAACTTTCTTTATGATCAACTTCTTTAACTTGTTTGGCAAATAAGCCTATTAATTTTCATGAGATATTATTTTAATTTATTATTTTATTTTATTTTAACGTTTTTATTTTAACTACTAATTATTCTTAGTGCCTTATGCTTGCTTTAAATAATATTCAAAAATATAACAGCTGCTTAAAATCGCCAAAGACAGGTGTAGGCCTTGCACTATTTGCCTAGTGTACAAATGTTTAACTTGTAACAAAAGTTACAAAACTATGTTATAATTAGCATTTTGTTATAATTACCTGGCTGCATCCTTGAGAAATTTAAAAAGATTTTATTTATGTTTTTGCAACTCACTGCTGAGCAATTTATGAGTCCCTGTTGACTAGCCTGGCTTTGGTGGTCTAATCAATTCATCTGCTACAGTACACACCGGTGTGCATACTGCGAACAGCTTGCGCTATGGCGTACCTAACAACAGTCCGTACTGCTGTGCCACTAGGGCGACACTAACTGTGCGACACCGGTGTGCGTACTGCGAACAGCTTGCGGTATGGCGTACCTAACAACAACAGTCCGTACTGCTGTGCCACTAGGGCGACACTAACTGTGCGAACTGCTGCACAGTAGAATTTCTCTACTTTCTGTGGTCTATATTCTTTGACGTTACATAAAGGCGGATTTCAACACGTTGCACGGCACACGCCTCAACAGTTTCATTGATTAGTTCGTTAAATCGCGTGTGAACTCTGAACCATACGTAAATATCTTGCTAACACAACTATACTTCAATGGAAAATTCTTCACCAATCACCAAGATACTGCCAAATATTTTAATAATCTTTTCCAGTCAGTAAGTTCTAACAATATGGCTTTAACGTTCCATTCTCCACTTTGAATTTTATCTACCAAAACCTTTCAGCGAATCAATGCTTTTATTTCCTGTTATAACTGATGAAATGAGAACAGCAATTACAAAAATTAATTTTAACGAAGAAAAATCACCAGATCCAGAAGATATAGAACTTAAAATATTAAATTCTATGAGCTATCTATATTAATAGACCTTGTCCTAACTATGCTATGCTAATTAATAATTCGGTTACCCAAGGTGTTTTTCCAAATTGCTTTCATGCTGAATTTGTCTGTCTGAACAATAAACTAAAAATATGTAGCATCTTTTTAGACTTGTCAAAGGCACTTGACACTGTTCAACATATCCCATACTCTTATACAAATTAGGAAAAATTGCTATTAGATGACAAGCCCTACAGTTACTCAAGTCTTATTTAAATAATCAGCAACAATTCAGTTTTATCCAGCAATTAAACTGGGTCTGATCTAAATAAATTAACTGTGGCGTACCCAAGGTTCAAACCTCGGTGCTCTCCTTTTCTTGGTTTATGTAATGACTTACCTCTTTCATACAAATTACCCCCCCCCCCCACACACACACACTTTGCAGATCATACAAGCATTTTTTATATGTGAACAGTAATATACAGTTACTTCAAAACAATACTAATAATGAATTAGCAAAAATTAGCACTTGCGTAGTAAAACTGAATTTATGCTGACTGGAAAAATATATCACATGCAGAAAGCGACGCATTTGACATTAAGATAAGCAATCACCACCTAGCATCTCCAAATTGCATTAAATATTGCAGACTTGAAATTGATAATGACAGTACGTGGAGATCACATATTAATACCTCGACTATGAAGACGGGTAGAATTGCCGGAATATTTGGTAAACTGCGCTACTATATTAATACACCCAGTCTCTAAATGACTTGCTACGCCCTTGTATATCCCTAATTGTAGTTCTGTGTGTTGATGTAGCTAAGCACTATTTATTGCAGCAATTGGTTACTATGCAAAACAGAATAGTTAAACTGATTACATTCAATTATTAACAGGCTACAGCCTTTTATTTTCAAATGAACCTTTTGAAGATGTAAGATATTTATTACTTGGAAATATTTAAGAACGTTTAAATTCAACAAACACATGCTGCCTGAAAAATTTTCAAAACATTTTTCGATTTATTATTAATCATGCCCAAACTAATTAACGTTTCTAGTTTTTGCCTGCTGGATCCCTTCCTTCTAAAATTTCTTGTGATCTACGAACCAGTTTTGCTTCGCGAATGAGGTTAATGGTTTTTAAATAGGTTCACTTAGCAATGAGCCTGGAGCTGGGACTATATAGCCTTAAATTGTAAAAGCGTAGTGTCTATCCAGCTTTACCTAGATAAAATGGATGTTTTGTCAGTAGTTTGCAGCTTATGCTAACGTTGGTGGAAGTAACCATTCTATAATAGCATCATGTGTGATTATTAATATACGTGGGAGTAATTCATTTTTAGTGTAGTGAACTCGTGGTTTATAGGCCTAAAATGATATGTTTAATATAAAATTACATATCTGCGTGATATTACAGTATATTGCTCTATTATGTTTATATTATATTATAATGCAAGGCGTGTGAAACAATAGTAGAATTTTTGTTATAAGAAAACCAAAGGCAACAGAGCATATTATTGTGCAACAAAATACGCAAAAAACTTAAGGACACTTAATGAAAACGAAATGGAAAACAAGACATTAAACAATACAGATGCCTTCTTTAATGATTCAGCTGATAATGCACCACGAGGTCCAGATGGAAAGTCAGAAATGGAGATGGCTATGAAGTGGTCGATGACAGTCGCTGTCATCATCATTCTTATAGGAATGGGATCAACCTTAACTTGGCAAGATATCCTTCCGCATTTTCAGCGACCATTTGGCATTTTAGCCGGAATGTTGTCGCAGTTTATTCTTTTGCCAGCTGTGGCATTTGGGCTGGCGCATGCTTTTAAGGTAAAGTTAACACTTTAATTTATCAAACTGTTGTTAGATATTATTATGGTAATTACTAGTGGCAGCTGTCTTTGAAATTTCTTCAATAACATGTTTTCGCTTTGTAGGGTGATTAAAATTTTTTAATATGCCTTAGCCTCACCCCTAACCCATTAAGACAGAACGGCAGGAAAAGGGGAAAAATTTCTTTTCAGACCACATACATATATTAATGGCTCGTCTTTTTGTGTTTTATGGAATTCTGGATTAATCAAAATACGTGAATGGAATAATGTGTTATACGCCAGTTCTTATGTTCATAACTGACTTAGCAGTAAGTCGTCGCTTAACAACTCCTCATTTAGCGACGTTTCGTTTTAATGACGCTAATCTTTTGACACTTTTTATTCACTCAACGATGCATGTTTCGATTTAACGATAATTTTTTGGGCCTCCAAGTGCAGAACTTTCGTTTACTGCACTCGCCCTATTAACAGAAATCACGTTAATGATTTTCCTAGCAATCAGAAGTCCACAGAGATGATTTTTTTCTGACCAATCGCTAATTGCTATAGGGCTTTTCCAATGACCAGAGATGAAATTCCTCGGATAGAAATCTCTCGTTACATTACTTGGTTAATTGTTGCCGCCTCATTTGCATTTACATTGTCGGAAGAACAACACTAGAAATATTCTCAGGAACGTTAATCAGAAATGACTAGTGATAAATATCTACATAAAGTTTTTATATAAAATACAATATTGGCACCAGACTTGAATTTTTTGTGATAATAATCCAGATAAAGAGCGCAATTAAGACTTGGGATAAGCTGTTAAAAATGCTTTACAGTATTGAGAAGAAATTTTAGCAGAAAAAAGTTTATGCAACCAACGTGTAACATTCGGGTCACGAAATTCTTTGCTAGCCCAACTGGGCCTCGAACTTGGGTCGGCCAACTTAGGTCAAGATGGATTGCTTAACGGGTCGGTGACTCCAGATGTTAAAGAGCAGCAATATTTGTTTTAATTCTAAGGCATTTACAAGCGCAGGAGGGGTCGGTCCGTCCTAAAGTACAGAGAATGGACCAATTGTGATACAGTGTGAACGGAAAC